>JAVYIG010010334.1:0-70004 GCA_035222895.1 Strongylocentrotus droebachiensis
ATGCATGAGAAATACATTTTGGTTATGAAGATATGATCATGAGTTGATTTTCAGAAAATTTCACAAAATGGCGCCTAGATGACGTCATCAGTAAAGGTCAAGGTTGAAAACCTTACCGCGTTTTGTCCATATGCCTATACATATGTGTGCCAAATTTCAAGGCATTTGATTGAACCATTTCAAAGTTATCTGGTTAACAAAAAAGTGTGTCAAAATAAGAAAAATAAACTAGATTTGTAATACTTGTTTGGAACAAGTATAGGTGGGCTGATCCAACAAAAAATTGAGACAAAATAATGGGTACATTTGAGATAGCTTTTTGTCTCATCTACAACATACTTGAAGTTCAGCGTAAACGAAGCTAAAACGACATAGATATTGCTCGCGAAAGACGGGAATGTAGAATCGAGTTTTGAGAAAAAGTCATGTCCCATAGAGAATACACGCAAAATGTAAACAATTGACATGCCTCCTTTAATCGCAAAAATACGCCATGATGCCTTTGTCAAAATGAAAATCGTGGCAACTGAATTTGTAGAGAATTGTCTCAGCTAAAATATATCAAAATTTGGAAGAAAATCGATCAATATTTACAGAGATACAATCAATTTTCCATAAATATGCTGACGTCATAATATGCAAATTGGAATTTTGAGTTCGGAGGCCATTATGATGACGTCATGAGTTAATTGAGGGTCAAATGAGACATGAAACAATATCTCCGAATCATACTCTATTAAAATATGAACAAAAATTGGGGTCACCTTGCATCCTAAAGAGCTACAATGGATTTTGTATAGGCATGTTTTTGCCCATATATGCTATGTATTACAAGAGCTCGCGCGCACGGAAATTTATGTTTAACGGTCGAT
Source organism: Strongylocentrotus droebachiensis (assembly GCA_035222895.1). Lineage (NCBI taxonomy): Eukaryota > Metazoa > Echinodermata > Echinoidea > Camarodonta > Strongylocentrotidae > Strongylocentrotus > Strongylocentrotus droebachiensis. Next base: position 873 of record JAVYIG010010334.1, read on the forward strand.
CATTCCGTTATTAATAGTCATAAAGAGAGATACATGGTACAATTTGTTTGTAAAAATATGTGGAATATTATGAAAGAAGAAAAATGGCGATTCTATGTTGCGTAATAGTTTTACGCGCGAAAACGCGCGCGCATGCTCGTACGCGCGATTTTTTATAAAATGCTTAGAATGGCCTAAAACGTATGCAAAATAATTTTGAGACGATTTTGAGCATTTTAAAATTTTGCGCGCGCATTGACGCGCGGACGTACGCGCACGCGCGCGTTTTTTGACCTGAAATTGACTGGACGGATATTGACCTCAATCATGATAAATATGAATGAGAAATAGCTCTTGGTTATGAAGATATGATCATGTGTTGATTTTTACAAAATGGCGCCTAGATGACGTCATCAGTGAAGGTCAATGTTGAAAACGTTATTGTGCTTTGTACATATGCCTTTACATATGTGTGCCAAATTTCAAGGCATTTGATTGAGCCATTTTCAAGTTATCTTGCTAACAAAAAAGTGGTTAGAAATAAGAAAAATATTTAATAAATAAATAAAGGCAATTCTAACGAAATTATAAGGTGGTCTGTACGATATACAGCCCACCTGATAATAAATAAATAATAATAATAAAGGCAATTTTAACAACATTATAAGGTGGTCTGTATTAGATACAGCCCACCTAATAAATGTCCTCAAAGTTAGACAACGGAATACTTCTCTTTCAGACTATAAGTTTCATATTGACCATCAACTGTATGAGTATGCTATATTGACAGAGTGATTTCAATCTCTTTTGATGTAATAATACACTGCGTTAGGTTGTTAACGCTATCTATAAAATGCGTCATAGTATTTGTTTAAAAACAAATTTGAGGTCTTAGTCCATTCCAATCCAAAAGATATTAATAAAGCAGAATTCTCTTGCAGTTATGACTAAGCGCTAAATGTATAGCTCCAAATGTCTCGGCTACTTGATAATATCACATCATAATATCGCTATCAAATCGCGATCACAATCCTAAGCCTATGTAACTGTCATTTTCCAAAAAAAACAGTAACTAGATGAAGTGTTATGATATAAACAAATAATATTAATAAATATATTACTTCCATTTGTTCTGATCAAGAGAAAGCTCTAGAAAGTACAAATGTTTTGGGCAATCTTTGTATACTACGAATTGCGAACACTTGTACTTGATAAAATGATCAATTTAATATATATATATTTTTTGCTCTCAGTGCATTATATACATACATAAATATAGATACATAAAGGTTATTAACGGTTGCAACAGATGTACATCCACACACATCAAAAATATACAAGTGTTCGTAATAATTGAATAATAAAAAAAACAGTATGTAATCTTTGTATATCAATTTCAAAGCAATTTCACAGAAGGGAAACATGTGCATTAGGAAATATTACTAATGGAGGTCATTGTAATATTATTTGTTCTATTCTTCCTCTCGCTCGATTCTTCTCTTTCCCCTCTCTCCTTCAATCCCTTTCTTTTTTTATTTTTTCTGATCCTCTTTATGTCCCTTCCTCCGTGGCTCCCCATCACTCCTGCCCTCTCCTTCTTCTCTCTCCGTTTCTTTCTCCCTCCTTCTCTCTCTTCATTCCACCCTCTTCTCTCCGTTCCTCCCGCCTCTGTTTTTCCTGCCCCATTCATCCTACTCCTTTTTCTCCCACCCCCGTCTCTCTCTCTCTCTCTCTCTCTCTCTCTTGAGAATTGTTCTTTCTACAGGTACATACTCTGATTAGGATGGCGGCGAACTTCAGTCTTGCAGAAAACACCTGTGAAGGAGAGAACTGTGAGGTAATCACCGATGTGACGTACTACGTAACGGAGAAGAAGACGCTCTGCGATGGCTGCGCCTCCAAAGAGGGATGCATCGGAAAAGCAAGAAAGGGTGGGTTCAATCTTTATTGTGAGGAGCATGATGGTGAAGAAATCAAACTGTATTGCAAAACACATAATGTAGCACTGTGTCAATTATGCGCAACGATAGATCATCGTGACATGTCTTGCGTGCAACAGGGTTTAGACCGCGCCATCATGGAAAGTAAAGCGAGCCTAACCACTCTCAAAGAACAGGCGAGGGACAAATTGAAGCTATGTCGAGTTTATGGAGATCAAATTCATAAGTGTAGAAAAGAAACCGACACCCATCTACAGGCTTTGAAAGATGAAGTTGATTCGGTAATCAATGAGGCGATCAAAAAAGACAAGGACAAAGAGAAGGAGGATGCTGCAAAAATCAACCAGGAGACTGATGAGAAGAATACAAAACTTCACGAGGAGATTAAACAAATTAATGAAAAGATTCGAAAAAACGACGAGGAGAGAGAAAATCTACTTGAACTGAACCGTACAAATGCAGAGAGAAGACGAGAACCAATCGACAATAAACAAAATGGTCTCCAAACAGACATACAAAACATCGCTGTAGAGAAAGAGAGAAAGATTGGACAGTTGGAGATATCTTGGCAAGATAACACAAAAACCACAGAAACCACAATTCAGACACTTGATACAGTACTCACAGATGATTCAAATGTCGTCAAAGATGGGCATCGTGTGAAGACATCAGTTAGCGATGAATTAAAGAAGCCATTGAATGAGGATGAGGTGAAACAAATCACTGGTGCCATATCGGGTGTGATGTTTGTGAAGGGTGCTGGGAGAGAGAAGTATGATGGGAGAATTGATGGGTATGATGGGGAGTGGAAGCTCATTGATACAATCAATGTCAAAGATAAGTTAATATACCCAACCATTATAGGATGCATAGATGAATGCAATGTGATCATCACAGATAGAGTATCTGGTAGCGCACATACATACTTGTTAGATATGAACACTAACAACAGTCAGAGAGTGATAACCGGTAGTGATACATCATGGGTTTCTTCCTGTACATTGCTGAATGATGACAAGGTAGTATGCGGTAAACGCAGTAAAGGGTGTACAGGGGACAGTTTGACTGGAATCATCAGTGTGTATGACAGACAATGGAAGCACATCAATGACGTCACAATACCAAGAATCACAACGGATGATTTCACAGGGGTGGATGTAGCTGTTGACCAGAATGGGATGGTCATCGCTGCTGAGTGGCATCAGTCTAAGATTTACGTCATCAACCCATCTGATGGTAAGATCACGAATAGCATCACATGTAAACAGAATATAACAATGCGTGGTGTACTATCATCAGGTCACATCGTCGCTCAACCCCACCCAGTAGATCACAGAGTGTTCATTATCGACAGACAGGGTGCTCAAAGGGAATTCCTCCACAGTGGTGTCATCCTGAATGCCTGCATCGATCCTATGACAGACGACCTCTACGTCGTGACATCGGATGATGAGTACAAGACGTGTGTGATTGATCAGGTGATGAGCGGGAGTGATATGAAGAAGAAAAGATTAGCATCATTCCCTTTATCAACTAGACTGGGTATTAGGAGACACCTTATGAATTCCCGGGTGATGATGACGCCATCAGGGAAACTGATCGCTTGCGATAGAGAAAACATTTTCGTGTTCAAAAACAGATTTACCCTCTAAATCGAATCCCCTGTGAATAAATGTCCATGTTCACTGCGTATACTCATGTATGTACATTAACATATGATATGACTATCATAGTTAGCATTCCAGTAATTATATGTATATCTCAATATTAGTGTTATAACATGTGAGTTGAGTAGCCATGAGTGTATGCTTATACAGGATAAGAAAATTGTCACATGAAAAGAAAAAAAAGTTGTAGTATTCATGTGTAATTACAATTACCATAAACAGGATCAATGAAGGGTTGTGCAATGACAAATAGACTACAAAAAAACAAGATAAAAAAAAGATGCGATAGTTAAATCCAAATCATAGTGACTTTAGGAAAATATATACCACTGTTATTGAAAAACCCTCACAATGCAATACGATGCAGAGTTTCCTTATCTGCCAGGCGACTATTCTAATTACATAAGCTCATAACATTTATTAAATTGTGCATTATATCAAGATAAAAAAACATTCACATTTAAACATTTTTCCGTTTCCTTTGTTGCATATTGATCTAGTTCATTGTATTCTGCAAAGGGTAGTCCACACAGGAGAGCCCTAGCCCTATCCGTCACCTATCAGCTGAAAATTGGGATAATATAAATGTTACCAAATAAAAGAAAAAGGTTGCATAACCCTTTCATATCACATACGTTTATATGCTTTAATACACACATAACGTGTACATGTAACTGCATTCTAAAGATAATTATATTTTGTTAGATTTAATCTGTTTTCTTGTTCTTGTTTTTTGTTATGATTTTGCGGTTGAGAGATATGTTAATATATTATATGTACATTTACTTTTGTATGGACATATCTTACGATAATAAAGGAAAATATACCCATTTGTTGATATACTACACTGATGTAATCAGTTTAGAGCCAAAAGGGAGTAAACTCTGACTGTGTACTATGTTACTGTTCTTATATGGCTCAGAAAAAACACAACATTTACAAGATACACTCTCATTTATAGGTACATGTACATAGCTGCATTACACCAAGTACATGTATAGGTATATTCGTTTAAAAGTTATTTATCGTTTTTTTCAGCTAGAGAAATCAAATCATATGTGTTTTATAGTCATGATTTAACCAGATATATACATTGTTTACGATTGTGTGTGTGGGGGGGGGGGGGGGGGTAGCAAGCCAAAACATTTCCAACCAATCCTGCTCATTGTAGCCAAAGGCAAAATTACAAATGAATTTACAGAAATCAAAAAAATTAAAACATCATACAAATTTAGAAGAATCATACTCAATATTCTAGAAATACATATAAATACAAATGAAAGGAACTATACGTGTATAATGATAACATCTTTAAAAAATATTGCTTACAAACAAAACAAATCAGGAATTGAAATTTAAAATTTAAATATTATCCACTTTTCATCAAAATTTAAAGGCTCATAAAAAGTAACTTGAGTAGTATCTGATGGTAAAAATTCATAATAAATGATTTGTTTCATTAAGTTGAATTTAAGGAGTCAAATTCATACATCTTTTGTCTTGTAAATATCTTTAACAAACCCTTCAAAATAATATGCTTTAGATTGCATGGCATTGTAATCTATCATGCAGGAATGAAATGCATTTTGAATATGCTCAGAACATGTAAACATGTATAATAACGAGTATTTGTAAGATTTAACTTTGTTATTTTATGAATTTGTCTACATGTATGGCACTTGTTATGTTTAAGTAGTTTCATAGAAGCGATGCTAAAATAATGCAAAAAATTGCACATTTTTTTTGTTGAAAATACTCACAACTTGAAAACAGCTGTATTAAACTGAGTTTGTATGTATATATGATTCAATTTGTTGAATTTGTAAATTTGCTATGAGGCATGTTGATATAAATGTATCAAACAAGCTTACTTGGTAGAATGTCTGAGTAAAATAACAATCAATTTGGTTGCAAAGTCCCATTATCACCATTTACATTACAAGTATGCTAACGATTTGTACATAGATGTTCAATAACAATTATTTGTACGATTCAACACTATCGATTTCATAATATTGCAATGGAACATGTAAACCTTTGATATGTAATTTCTGAAAGGCAAATGATACAATATTAGACAAGTTGCATAATTTTGTCATTTAATACACTCATAACATGTAAATAGCTGCATATAATACTATTTTTGGGGGCAACTTTCGTGTTTTGTTTCCATTCTGCTATGAGATATGTTGATATGTGTATCCAACAATTATTTTCAAAAGAAATAATAATATCACAATTAAATGAGGTACAAAGTCTTGTTATTTTTTACGAAATCATTCACATTACAAGTATGCTCACAACATGTACATAGCATCATAACACCGAGTATTTGTATGATTCAAATTTGTTGTTTATATCGGTTTTCTACCATATATCTTAATCTCTGTCTACAGTTTTGTAGAAGCGATGCTATATAAATGAAATCAAAAAAGTAGCTGTCTTGTTATCTATAACAGAAACACACCATGTAAAAAGCTGCATAATACTAAGTTTCTGCAACATTAGATTTTGTTAACTTTTAATTTGTTTTGAGATATGTTAATATATGTATCCAAGAAGAAGTATATATGTTAGGTTGAATAATATAACAATTAAATAGGGCGAAGTTTCAATATCTTAAAGAAAGTATGTACAAATACTGAAACGCTCATATTACGTTCAAATCAGCATCCTATCAAGTACATGTACATTTAGATATTGTTGATTGTATAATTTCGCTGTGGGAAATATCATTCTTTGATATGTAGTTTAATAGAACAGATAAAATACTCAAAATATGTGTAAGCTTTACAGTTTATCATCGCTCACAATCATCACATATATATTATACTGATTATGGCTCATTTGTGTATTTGCTTTGAGGCATGTTGGAACATACATGAAGCTATCAAACAAATACTACACAAATAATATAACAATGCTGCAAGGTCATGAGGATGATGGTGACGATGATGATGAGGTTAATGACTTGCAATGTATTTTATAGCGAGGGTATGCTACCAACATGTATCAATAACTTATTTACATTACAAATATGCTCAAGAAATGTACATAGCAGCATAATTCACAGCATTTTTAAGATGCAACTTTGTTGACTGTTAATTACTATATAACATATGTTGATCTTTATTGTTTATGTTGATGGCTATAAGTTGTAGTGTTGTTTTTTCTTTCATCTCACTCGCTCAGAATATGAATATCACTGTATTATATGGTATGCCTGTCCACATATCACTACTCGCTACCTCTACTCTCAATTGCTAGTTAAAATATAATTGTTATTTGCCTTGTTATGTTTCATGTTGTTTATTTTGTTTGGGGAAGGGGTATTCATCTTTTATTCTATGTACAATATCATATATATTATTGTATGATTTAATATCGCGTTTGTCATTTGGTTTATTTGATATTTTTAGTCTGTGGTAGATAAATAAAAATGAACATGCTAAATCATTGAAATAATTTGCACAGTTTTGTTATCCATCAGTAGACCATTCATATTACACACTCATGAAAATAGTTGTAGGAGAGAGTACCAATGGAAGTATGACGTCATAATGGCGAAGTTGTAACGGTTGCTGGTTCAAAATACTGGTGTGCTAAAAAAATAGCATGGTGATCACACCAGGGCCAACCATTGCATTTGCCCTGCTCCAGGGCGTTGCTCAAATAATGTGTTGGCCTTATGCTTAAAGGGCAAGTCCCCTCCAAATATAACTAACGTTCAATAGAAGCAGAAAAATGAGACAAACCAATAAAAAAAGGTTTGAGCAAAATCGGATAACTAATAAGAAAGTTATGATTTTCGAAAAAAGTATGTAAAACTTTGGAACAATGAGAATCAAAACACAAATTTCCAACATGGTTTAGTCTGTGACGTCATGTTCTCACTGGTTATCAATTGCTATTTTGTTTTTAAATAATTCCATTAATTTCCCTTTGTATCCTTCAAAACTTGATTACCCCATGCCTTTGATAAGGTGATATGATTTGGATCATATTGCGTGCTTGACATTTCAAAAAATTTGTTATGAACTTTGAAGAATTGATACTATTTTATGGATATTGTATATTCATAATTTTTTTATTTTTATATAAAACATTTATCAAAATTCACATTTGTCATGATTAAACTGGAAAAAATTACTCTATATTAGTGCATCCACACAAAAACATACTACTATCAATTTAACTTGGATGCTGGTTTGAAGAAATACGATTTTTAGGGAGCAAAGTTATCAAATTTTGCTCAAACTTTTTTGATTGCTTTGCCTGATTTTCCTGCTTCTATAAATGGTACGTTATTTTTGGAGTGGACTTGGCCTTTAATAAAACGTGTCTTCAAATTTTGAGAAAAATTGTTGTCATTGTGAGTTTCATATACCTTTTATGAAGATTGTGGGGGGGGGGGGAGATAGTAGGCCAAAACACTTTCTACCAATCCTACTTCTGAGAAAAAAACTAAATGATACATCTTGTATCTTGTCAATATCTTGAACAAACCCTTGGAGATAATTTGCTTTAGATTGCATGGAATTGTAATCTATCATGCAAGAATATGCATATTAAATATGCTCAGAAAATGGTAACATGTATATAGCTGTATAATACCAAGTAAGTGTATTTGTAAACGATGCTAAAAAATGATGCAATAAGTTGTACAGTTTTGTTTTTGAATTACTCACAGCTTGTAAACAGCTGTATTATACTCAGTTCTTGTTATGATTCAAGTTATTACATTTATAAATGTGTTGTGAGGCATATTGATACATGTTTATTTCACAAGTTTATTTGGTAGAAAGTCTGAATAATAATTCAATCAATAAAAAGGCTGCAAAGTCTCCTATCTATCAAAATATATTTAAATTACAAGTATGATCATGATGTACATAGCAGTATGATAATAAGTATTTTGTCCAATTAAACACAATCAATTTCATAATGTTGCAATGGAGCATGTAAACCTTTGCAATGTAATTTTTGAAAAGCAAATTATACAATATTACATGAGTTGCATACTTTTGTCATCTAACACACTCATAACATGTAAAAAGCTACATCATTAGACAACTTTCGATTGGGATTTGTTGATATGTGTATCCAACAGGTTTTTTAAAAGAATGATTAATACAATGATCAAATGAGCTGCAAATCTTGATATTTGTTAGGAAATCATTCATATTACAAGTATACTCACAACATGTACAAAGCGACATAATACCCAATATTTGTAAGATTCATATTTGTTGTTTATTTGTCTGTAGTTTAAAAGAAGCGATGCTGTTAAAATGAAACGAAAAAAGGTAGCAGTCTTATCTATAACACACACACACACCATGTAAAGAGCTGCATAATAATAAGTTTCTGCAACATTTGATTTTGTTATTAACTTTTCATTTTTCGATGAGATGGAAGGAGTATATAATGCTAGAATGTATAATATAACACTTAAATAGGGCGAAGTTTCATTATCTATCAAGAGAGTATGCACATTACTAAAACGCTCATATTACGTTCATTTGCATTTTGATATTGTGGATTTTATAATTCGCTATGGGAAATATCATTCGTTGATATGTAGTTTTAATAGAACAGATAAAGTATAATTAAAATATGTGTAAGCTATACAGTTTGTCATCGCTCACAATCATCACATAAATATTATACTGATTATGGTTCATTTGTGTATTTGCTTTGAGGCATGTTGGAACATACATGTTACTATCAAACAAATATTACACAAATAATATAAACATGCTGCAAGTTAATGAGGATGATGATGACGATGATGAGGATGATGGCTTACAATGTATTTTATAGCGATGGTAAGCTAACAACATGTATCAATAACTTATTTACATTACAAATATGCTCAAGAAATGTACATAGCAGCATAATTCACAGCATTTTTAAGATGCAACTTTGTTGACTGTTAATTACTATATAACATACGGTATGTTGATCTTTATTGTTTATGTTGATGGCTTTAAGTTGTAGTGTTGTTTTTTCTTTCATCTCACTCGCTCAGAATATGAATATCACTGTATTATATGGTATGCCAGTCCACATATCACTACTCGCTACCACTACTCTCAATTGCTAGTTAAAATATAATTGTTATTTGCCTTGTTATGTTTCATGTTGTTTATTTTGTTTGGGGAAGGGGTATTCATCTTTTATTCTATGTACAATATCATATATATTATTGTATGATTTAATATCGCGTTTGTCATTTGGTTTATTTGATATTTTTAGTCTGTGGTAGATAAATAAAAATGAACATGCTAAATCATTGAAATAATTTGCACAGTTTTGTTATCCATCAGTAGACCATTCATATAACACACTCATGAAAATAGTTGTAGGAGAGAGTACCAATGGAAGTATGACGTCATAATGGCGAAGTTGTAACGGTTGCTGGTTCAAAATACTGGTGTGCTAAAAAAATAGCATGGTGATCACACCAGGGCCAACCATTGCATTTGCCCTGCTCCAGGGCGTTGCTCAAATAATGTGTTGGCCTTATGCTTAAAGGGCAAGTCCCCTCCAAATATAACTAACGTTCAATAGAAGCAGAAAAATGAGACAAACCAATAAAAAAAGGTTTGAGCAAAATCGGATAACTAATAAGAAAGTTATGATTTTCGAAAAAAGTATGTAAAACTTTGGAACAATGAGAATCACAACACACATTTCCAACATGGTTTAGTCTGTGATGTCATGTTCTCACTGGTTATCAATTGCTATTTTGTTTTTAAATAATTCCATTAATTTCCCTTTGTATCCTTCAAAACTTGATTACCCCATGCCTTTGATAAGGTGATATGATTTGGATCATATTGCGTGCTTGACATTTCAAAAAATCTGTTATGAACTTTGAAGAATTGATACTATTTTATGGATATTGTTTATTCATAATTATTTATTTGTATATAAAACATTTATCAAAATTCACATTTGTCATGATTAAACTGGAAAAAATTACTCTATATTAGTGCATCCACACAAAAACATACTACTATCAATTTAACTTGGATGCTGGTTTGAAGAAATACGATTTTTAGGGAGCAAAATTATCAAATTTTGCTCAAACTTTTTTGATTGCTTTGTCTGATTTTCCTGCTTCTATAAATGGTACGTTATTTTTGGAGTGGACTTGGCCTTTAATAAAACATGTCTTCAAATTTTGAGAAAAATTGTTGTCATTGTGAGTTTCATCAGATATGTTAAAATGAGAGGAATTCGGATGGGAAATTAACTGAAAAAGAAGTTTGACCTGATGGGTTTGTTACAATATTTAAAGAGGGGGTCGGGGCATTGACAGAGATAGCGGCAAATAATTGACAAACGGAGAGATGGGATAAAGAGAAAAAAAGGAGAGAAAGGAATAAATAGAGGGAAAAGAGAGAGAGACAGAGATAGAAAGAAAAGGGGCGAGGGAGAAAGAGAAAGAGAGAGAGAGAGAGAGAGAGAAAGAAAGCTTCAACGAATCTTCAGAATTGCATGTATGACATTTCGCCCCCTCATTGACTAGACACATGCTACAGCAACATTGTTAATATATATGTGTAATGTGTACCATACAACACATGTTTTGTTATATATTTCATAACAAAATGAGAAAGCTAATGACATGACCAATATTTTACGTTAGTAATATCGGAAAGAAGATTAGTTAGTGATCATATCAGGTGATCGTGTTTTGATTGAAATGAATGGATAAAAGTCACATATTATTTGGGACACATTAACACAATGTACATTGCAGATTTGTCTTGTTAGGTGGTTTAGCATGTTATCTGTTAACAAGGCACAGTGCACAACCTTCAACGATCATGAAAGAACGAATGATGGTAATACAAATGATCCATATAATTAATAAATACTTCCACAAATTGACAGTCTATCGTAAACGGATATTCTTAATAACATAAATGTGCAGAATTGCCAAAATAATCAAGAAGAAATTACATGTAGCAGTCCAACACACGGAATGGAATGATCAAAGGGAACACAATGCCATGCTTCTTGGAGCCTGAAGGATATTAACCTTACAATCTACATGTATGTCAAAGTATATGATTTAACACCCTTCTGGCTCTCAGCAGACTATTCATTACTACTTATTTAAGACATGTAGATGTACAGTTAACTACTAAATTATTCACACACTTAGTAGCATTTGTGTATCGTTCAAGTTCAAGTATTTAACAAGAAAAATCATTTGTTGAAATTTTTGTTCCTTAAGAATGTGACATATCAAAGCTGTCATCGAAAAGCATTCAACAAAGGCGCTAATTTAACCAGTCAAACTATCATTCTTGAGTTACAAAAAAACAACGAACATAACATTTACAAGGGTTATGAATAATTGAGTTGTTACTAGTTGTACTGTATGTGTTTATGTATCATCCATGTACTTTAGCTTCTAGACATCTTCCTGGCTCTAATAGAGCATAAGATGTATTCCCATTCATCGACCTGTATAGGAAGACCTCCTGCCTTTGAAAACAGCTGTCCTAGTATTCCATATATGGTCTTTATACAGGTTAATAACATAACTCATATATAAACAAACATGTACAATCAAACCAAATCATATGCGCTAAATATCTTTCTTATAATTGTATACCCTGTACAAAATACTTTGGGAATTTGGTTAAAGCTCATTAAAAATCCCTGCCATTAAATGTCAAAAAACATTTTCGATATGATCTCTCTTTCTCTCTCTAAGTGCCATATCGATTGACTTTGGCGATCATGCTGTTCCACAACCCTCGGTTCCTAGCCTGCTGTATTAGTACCACTCCCAATTCTTTTACTTCTCTCTCTTCCAATAATTTCTGCAGACTGTCCATCCAAAGTATCCTCCTTCTTCCCCTCCTCCTTCTTCCCACAATTTTCCCTGTCAAAGCAAGATTCTCTAGGCCTTCTTTACGTGTAATGTGACCCATGAACTTCAACTGCCTAATCAACATCTCACGTATCATTTTCCTTTGCACTCCAGCTCGTGTAAGAACTTCCTCATTACTAACTTTGTCAGTCCAGGGGATTTTCATCATTCTTCTTAAGATAGGATCATATGATCTTCTTAGGATCTTCTTATGATAATGATAAATAAATACAAATTTGTTATAGACATTTAATTTATCTTATAATTTCAATGTTCACTGGCTATCATGCACTATTGGCAATTTATACAAACCCAGCAAATCAATATAATACATTGCGCAGAATACAAATCTTGTTATAGAGGCTTAGAGATTAACGATCTTTAATGATCACTTCTTTATCATGTTAAACCCTAATAAGGCCGGGGGCCATAATGTACCCCATCCCCCTGTCGATTTTTGCCGCTGCATCACAACCCCTGAACCTTTAGCTCTGAAATTTAGTGAGTTTTTTCCTCATGTCTCCCGCACATTTTGATACCAAATTTGATATGGGTGGACCTATGGTTCGGGTGTTAGGTGACACAACTTCATCACATGTCAATAAAAATATGTCATTCTCCCAAATGTGAACAATGCATGCTCTTTCATCTTTATCAAGCTGTGTTGAGTATCTACAGAAATGGATGGCGTTTGATAGGTTGAAGCTAAATTGTGACAAGACTGAGTTTATTGTAGTATCTACCCAACAAGCACGGCAGTATGTGTCTGATGTCAAACTGTCTATTTCTGGCCTCTCGATCAATCCAACATTTGCTGCAAAAAGTCATGGTGTGGAGTTTGATTTAGCGCTCAAGATGGATCGTCACGTGTCATCCCTCTGTCGTGGACTTCCCCTAGTAAAAAATAAATAGCAAAAAAATAGCAAAAAAATAGGGAAAAAATAAATACAAAAATATATTTTTTTCCTATTTTTCTCGTCCCCAAAAAAGCTATTTAAATACTATAGTTTTGGAACAAAAAATAGGAAAAAAATAAAAGCCACAAATAGTTTTGAAATATATTTATTTCCTATTTTTCTCGTCCCTAAAAAAAAGCTATTTAAATACTATAGTTTTGGAACAAAAAATAGGAAAAAAATAAAAGCCACAAATAGTTTTGAAATATATTTATTTCCTATTTTTCTCGTCCCTAAAAAAAATATATTTCAAATAGCATAGTTTTGGAACAAAAAAATAGGAAAAAAATAAAAGCCACAAATAGTTTTGAAATATATGTATTTCCTATTTTTATCGTCCGTAAAAAAAATATATTTCAAATAGCATAGATTTGGAACAAAAAATAAAACAATTGTTTTTGTTCCTAATCTATTCTATTTAAAATATGTTTTTGGGGGACAAGAAAAATAGTGAAAAAATATATTTTTGTATTTATTTTTTCCTATTTATTTTTTAATAGGGAGAAGAATGAACAAAGGATAGCAAGAGGAAATAACCAATATATTTCAAACATATTTCTTATTTAGAACTACAAACCAAATATATTTAAGAGCTTTTTAAAAAAAAGTTGCTATCATTTGATTTGATTTGATTTCATGATAAATGATTGCTGTACTGTATTGTTTGGTCAACTCAAGTTCTATTGTGTAGCACATTGTTGTACGATATACATATGTAGGTGTCATGCATGCATGTACAAACAAATCTAATGATCGAATCCCCATCCACATATCATCCCCTATATTCCCTACCCTAGTAAAAAAAAAAAAAATGGGAATATAAATTTTCTGCTGCCAGATGTACAGTACAGATAAATGAAATGCATACAAATTTCGATTTCAGTTTGAAATGTTCGAACACTTTAATATTACGTACAAATATCAAATGCAAAGTACATGTACATCCTTTGGTGAATAGAGCGCCAAACAAACAAGAAGCCTACAAAACTTCTAAATCATACATACCAGTACTAAGATAACTAACAAAACTTTGCAAGCATTTTATTTAGAGAATTTTGGATTCAAAGGTAATAGCGGTACATGTATCAGCTAGTAACTATATGCATGAATACCGTAAATATATCTCTGTCTAAATGCTGGCTGGCAAACTGATTGGCATATATTTATATACCAGTCTTTTAAATGATATCATGCAAATGTAGTCATAATTTGTAGGTCTAAATGTAAGACAAAAACACAAGAAAGGAAAATAAAAGTTTTTTTTCTTCCTTAAATCGTTTGCTAATCACTGGTCAAATTTGCAGATAAATGTGAACCAATATTGGTTCACATGAATACCTCAATATAAGGAATGTGCAACGCTAGCAATCGATTGGCCTGGTTTATACTAATATATTGTAAATCTAATCTGAAAGTAAGAAAGATATTCCCCCCCCCCAAAAAAAAAAAAAAAAAAAAATAATAATAATAATAATAATAATAATAATTTATAATATACATATATATTTTTTTGCGAATAAAATACTTGTAAAACTGGCAGATATATGTGAACCAATATTGATCAGCTTAAACAAAAACTTAAATAGATGAAAAGTCTTAAAAGCTGGCAGATTTCTTGCATATATGTATTAGTTGTGTAAACGAAACTATTATAATGTAAATCTAATCTGAATGTAAGATATTAGAATTTAAAAAAAAAATTAATTTTCACATTTGTGGCTAATAAAATACTAGCATATATACAGTATGTGAACCAGTATTGAACAGCTTATACATGACTATAAAGTGTTACATGATACCAGTAGCAAGGCTAGCTGGCAAGTTTCAATGATAGGTCATAACAGTCTAAACAAAATCTTTAAAAATGTCTATAAATGAAAACATGTAAAGGCAAAGGTATTGTTCACATCTATAACAATGTAAAAAGTGTTAATAGCACTGGCAACTTGGTCCATCTGTGAAGTGTCATAAGGATGTCAAACATGAATAGTCTTCAGATGTCTTTAAAAACTTTAAATGAATAGTCTCAGACAAAGCTTTATTACTGAATACACATCTATAAAGTGTTACATAATACTGGCATCAACTACATAGTACTTGTGTACCAGCAAGTGTCAATGAGCTGTCATGGCAAAGAGTGTAGTGAAACAAAGTTATACAAACTATTCATACGCAGATATAGGATATATATATATATATATTTAATTACGCCGTGAGGTAATTCAATTTGTGTTCGTTGAGATTGCCTTGGTAAAAATTAAGCTGTGTATTAAAGATTTATGTCTCAGATTCATTCCGACCGCGAACACACGTTTGATTGTGGCAGGGCGAGGCAACCTGGAAGTACTTGCTGAATGTTTGTTGGACGGCATTATTGGCATCATTTTGAAATGCTTTCCATTAATTACAGATGAAAAATAAGTCATTAACCATGTATGGGTCTCATACTTTCACCCATGTCTTGCATTTCCTTGATGTGTGTTGGACAGTTCAGTCTAACAAATTAAGACGGTATGTACATGTACACTAGAAGACAAGGGTGCCAGTGCCACACAGTCCAAGTTGATGCCTTTCCAGCAGCCGAAGCTAAGATACCCTGAAGAAGAAAAAATAATAAGTAAAAGAAAATAAGCAGGTTGTAGTATTCTATTATGCTTTCAAATCAAAACTAGGAAAATTTAAGAGTTGAACGTGAAATACACTGACTGTACAAATAAAATTCATGTAAGAACTACAATTACTTGCATCCTTCACAAATTCATGACATGATAGATGCCTGACTGACTACTTACATGTATGAATTATGATGATTGAATGATGAGCTATACTTTGCAACTATATGGTCACCGGACCTATCACTACATGCATGATGCAATACACCTACATGTGCATGCAGGATCTGCACAGCCAATTGAATGCGGGATTGTGATGAAAAAAAATCATGACACACATATAGACTACAGTGTAGATCTATGTGACATACAAATGTACGGCTTCTAAGAATTAACTTTGCCATTCAATTTCTGTTACAAATATGCAAGAAAATCTTGCACGTATGATTTATTGGCTTATGAAATTTCTACCTGGCTGTAAAAAGTGTAAAGAATTGCAAATCATTCAAAACGAGTGCAGATCCTGTGTCATGTGTTCAATGGAGATGCTATAAGCCACATGCGTTCACATGTCTTACCAACTACCATGCAACCAGCACGCGCATGTGGCGGAATCTAGCCTAGGCCTACACTGCACTGCGTTAATTTGCTCAAATATATTTGTGAACGAGTACTAGACCTATACGCTAATTCCATTCTTTAATTAGATTCATCATGTTTGATTGTTCACTTCCAATGAAAAGCCTTACGTAGACTATACGCAGATAGACTATATAGGTGACTATAGAAATTATGTAGACATACTGTCATACATGCAAGTCCAGTACTACTAGGGAATATAATCTGCGATCTTCATCAACTGTGATTGATGATGGTTTGGATTTTTGCATGAACCAAATAAATTTACAAAATCAAGATTTACTTAACCAATTTCCTAATTTGTACAGAAAGCAAACTCAATTTCGTATTGAATTGTGTGTAATTTTATTACTCACCTTCTGGACAAAATGAAGATCTTTAAAGTAGCTCCAGCAGCCAAGTATAGCAGTAGCAGTCCAGTGCAGTGCAAAGCTAGTTGGTCGTATTTCTCCAACACAAGAGTGCTTGTGTGGGACTGTAATCTTGGTAATAAAATTCGATCCTTTCATTTTGTTCTTTCAATTGTTGCTCTGGAATTACTCTTGAAATTCTCCTTTCCTGGTGTAAATCTACCCCTTATTCCCCATACTGTGGGTTTTACAGGAAGACAAATCTGGCGAAATGGCAAAGTAATGATTGAAATATGCGCCGTCGAGCTGATCATCACAGAGTCTGAGTGAAGATTTGAATTTGAAAATAAACTACCGGTTGGCCTATTCGCTTTCTACCACTAGATGGCAGCACACATTTAGTTGTCTTTCATTATGATTTAACATTTGTGAAGAATTAATACACCCTTTCACCTTTGTATTTATTATGGGGAAAATTGTTACAATTCCATCCAATTGGATAAGTTCTAGTCACTAGAACACTATAGTAGTAAGCTAATTCTTTTGCTAATTACATACTTTTTTACTTGAAATATTCAAAATCGATAGTCATTTAATTCAAGATAAAATGAAAACATTCATTCTTGATTAAATGTTCACAGGCCTATACGATATATTTATGCTCCCTTAAAATGTTCACAGGCCTACGATATAATTATGCTCCCTTAAAGGGAGAGTTGAGTTCTGAGGAGGGCCAGTAATTTGTCCAAATCATCTTTGAATCTATTTTTTTCATTTTAAAAGACGAAATATCACAATTTTTTTTGGTTACATTATAGTTATATTGTGAAATATGTTTTGAATTGTGCAAATATATATTTATAACATTTAACTAAGTTTCAACAACCTTAAAAATCAAATATCGGCCTATATTAAAAGCAAAAAGGTGACAAAATCCATTAAGTCTGTGAACATAGTAAACAAAATATAAAACAAAAAATGGTGATAAAAAAATTAAGTCCAGAAACATGGTAGAAAAATATAAAGAAAATGCCAGAGCAAAATTTAAGTCTATAGAAACATAGTTAAACAAATAGGAAGAAAATGGGTGAGAAAATTGAAGTCCAGAAACAAAGTAAAACAATAGGAAGAAAATGGGTAAGAAAAATCTAAGTCCAAAAACATAGTACGGTAAAAAAATAGGAAGAAAATGGCAGAGAAAAATCTAAGTACAAAAACATAGTAAAAAAATAGGAAGAAAATGGCAGAGAAAAATCTAAGTCCAGAAACATAGTGAAAAAATAGGAAGAAAATGGCAGAGAAAAATCTAAGTCCAAAAACAGTGAAAAAAAAGAAAGAAAATGGCAGAGAAAAGTCTAAGTACAAAAACATAGTAAAAAAATAGGAAGAAAATGGCAGAGAAAATTTAAGTACAAAAACATAGTAAAAAAATAGGAAGAAAATGGCAGAGAAAAATCTAAGTACAAAAACATAGTAAAAAAATAGGAAGAAAATGGCAGAGAAAAATCTAAGTCCAGAAACATAGTGAAAAAATAGGAAGAAAATGGCAGAGAAAAATCTAAGTCCAAAAACAGTGAAAAAAAAGAAAGAAAATGGCAGAGAAAAGTCTAAGTACAAAAACATAGTAAAAAAAATAGGAAGAAAATGGCAGAGAAAAATCTAAGTCCAAAAACATAGTAAAAAAATAGGAAGAAAATGGGTAAGAAGAATCTAAGTCCAGAAACATATAGTAAAAAAATAGGAAGAAAATGGCAGAGAAAAATCTAAGTCCAGAAACATAGTAAAAAAATAAGACGAAAATGGCAGAGAAAAATCAAAGTCCAAAAACCTAGTAAAAAAATAGGAAGAAAATGGCAGAGAAAATTTAAGTACAAAAACATAGTAAAAAAATAGGAAGAAAATGGCAGAGAAAAATCTAAGTCCAAAAACATAGGAAAAAAATAGGAAGAAAATGGGTAAGAAAAATATAAGTCCAGAAACATAGTAAAAAAATAGAAAGAAAATGGCAGAGAAAAATCTAAGTACAAAAACATAGTAAAAAATTAGGAAGAAAATGACAGAGAAAAATCAAAGTCCAAAAACATAGTAAAAAAATAGGAAGAAAATGGCAGAGAAAAATCTAAGTACAAAAACATAGTAAAAAAATAGGAAGACAATGGGTAAGAAAAATCTAAGTCCAAAAACATAGGAAAAAAATAGGAAGAAAATGGGTAAGAAAAATATAAGACTAGAAACATAGTGAAAAAATAGGACGAAATCTGGTGACAAAATATCTAAGTCGAAAAGAATAGGGAAAAAATAGTAAGAAATAGGTAAAAAATAGTTATCAAACCACCAATTCCTAGAAATAGAAAACAAATAGGCTGTCATATGCTATTTTTAATCTATTTTTAATAAAAAATAGTGTTTAAATAGGGTACATTCACATAAAAATAGGAAATAAATAGTGAAAAATAGGAAAAAAATATATTTTTCCAGAGCCCATTTTGACTAGGGTCACTACCACCTATCAAATATAGCTCATATCACACCTTCCGTAGATGCGAAATCATGTGAGCATGCTGTCCGAGCTATTGTGTTGTCTCGTCTTGACTATGCCAATTCATTATTTGGCATGGGCTCCTCGACTCTGGAATGAACTTCCACGTTCTATTGGATTATCACCTTCGCTGGATGTCTTCTAAAAATATCTCTAAAGTATCCTCTTTGACCATGATCAACAACTTTTTCGATAATTTCTTATGTAAAGCGCTGTGAAACAGCTGTTAGTTTGTAAGAGCGCTTTAGAAATGACTTTATTGTATTGAATTGTATCGTAAGTATATTTCCCCCAAAAAATGCATATTGTCATAAAATCATTAATTACAAATAAATAAATAAACATAAAATAAAATAAACATTACCATCTTATTCAATATACTTCAATCTATCACCATGCTAATTTTTCACATTAATTGGACATTCATAGGACGAGATCTTAGGGGAGCATATTGCCCCCCCCCCCCCCAACCCCACCGGCCGCATTAAGACCTCAAATAGCCCGGACTTATTAGGGTTAACTGCAGGGCCACGATTTTTTAACAGGATTTCATGTCAAAAGATTATATCAATTTCCCAGACGCGTCAATCCATTACAGTATGTGAGGAATTGGTAAAGTCTATTGTTATCACTCGTTAAAAAACAATTCAACAATTGTTAAAATTCTTTGAAAATCGTTGCGCAGTTGCTTTTTTTCCCCATTTTAATAGCCTTTGTCACTTTAGCATGTTAAACTGTTTGTATGCCACTCTAATGATATTCCTGAGCCAAATTTTATATCTGAAGGGAAAACAAGACTAGAATCTTCTCGTTTATTTCTTGAACTTGGATTATACAATCACTGCATACTGTCGATGAAGGGGTTATAATTTAAATATAAATATTGAGAACTTATTTCAAAGGCATTGCTTCACATATTCAGCTCCTCTTTTTCCATTTAAAGGAAGTTTCAAATTTTCTTCTGAAAAATATTGCGAAATCGTTATTTTCCCGAGGCTTTGATTTTCTGACTATTGCATTTTGAACTCTTCATGAATATTGCTCCTCTGTGGACTCTATTGAGCAGTTATTCCAAACGCATTGCTCACATATTCAGTTTGTCTGCTCTTCCGCTGGCAGGACATTCGTTGCTCTCACTTCCTTTGAAAAAATATTGCGAAATCTTTATTTCCCCGAGGCTTTGACTTTCTTACTATTGCATGTCAAACTCGTTATGTACTGCTCCAATAATATTCATGTGCCATTAGGTAAATATTGAAATATAAATACGAATATTGCTGTACTGTGGCCTTTACAGAGTTAATTCCTGTGCTACCATACGTTTGTCAAGGGGTAAGTTTACCATTCTTTGAGTTATGTTAGAATATGCAGTATAACATTATTACATACAGGTCATAATGGGGTTATCATGTAGCCAGTAAGATCTGCATACTATATTATGTATACTTCTTAGCATAAGTTTCTCTAACATTAAAACTACAAATACAAAAGCCAATATATATACATGTTCATCAATCTGAGATATTAAGTTCCTTCCATGAACTCCAGTATTATTTGCTTTAACAGATAAGAAGCTTTATGCACCGCTATATTTACAAGATGAAGTGGCGTAGCTACGAAGGGAACAAGAGGGCTCGTGCCCCTTCTCCCCATGAAATATTATTCAAGGTCACATAGGTTTTATAATCAGAAGCTTTCAAAGTTGGGTACACTGTTTTGGGAGTACGCACTGTTTTGATGTAATAATACACCGTGTGTGGTCGTTAACGCAATCTATGGGTGCGTTTAATCGACACTTTTTCACCCTAGGGTGCGTTTAATCGACACTTTTTCACCCTAGAATCACGGTTTCTAAAGACGTTTAGTTTAAAACGCAATGCGTTCAAGCAATTTTTTCGTCGGTCGTAAAAATAAACGTGTTTGAAAACACAAACATGAAACGCTGAAAAAGATGCGTTTTGTATCATGATTCTGCAGAATCACGGTCGCTAAAATTCGATTGAACGGACGGAGTTTTCAATCATGATTGTATGACGGAGCCTGTTCCGGTTTGGGCAAAAACCGCGCGCCTGCTTTTCATGCAATTTGCGTTTACTATACCATGCACTTTATCGTGGCCTTTTCCGTTATGTTATACCTTGTTTTCCTTCTATCTTTTTCTCTTTCTGTCTTTCCTTATGTTATTCTTTGTTTCTTCCTTCTATTCTTATGTTTTTCTTTGTTTTTTTCCTTCTATCAGCTTTTCTTATGTAATTCTTTGTTTTTATAATTCTATCACTTTCTCTTTTGTTATTCTTTGTTTCTTCTTTCTATTCTTATGTTAATCTTTGTTTTTTCCCTTCACTCACATTCTCTAATGTTATTCTTTGTTTTAATCATTATATCACTTTCTCTTTCTGTCTTTCCTTATGTTATTCTTTGTTTCTTCCTTGTATCACATTCTCTTTTTGTTTTTCATTATGTTATTCTTTGTTTCTTCCTTTTATTCTTATGTTATTCTTTGTTTTTTCCTTCTATCACCTTCTCTTATGTTATTCTTTTTTTTATAATTCTATCACTTTCTCTTTTGTTATTCTTTGTTTCTTCCTTCTATTCTTATGTTAATCTTTGTTTTTTTCCTTCTATCAGCTTTTTTGTATGTAATTCTTTGTTTTAAGCATTCTATCACTTTCTCTTCACTTTCTCTTATGTAATTCTTTGTTTTAAGCATTCTATCACTTTCTCTTTCTGCCTTTCTTTTATGTCATTCTTTGTTTCTTCCTTATCCCTATATCACCTTCTCTTACGTTATTCTTCGTTTTAATAACTCTATCACTTTCTCTTTCTGTCTTTCCTTATGTTATTTTTTGTTTCTTCCTTCCATCACCTTCTCATTCTTTGTTTTATTATTGCGATCTATGCTCAAAACAGCAGTCGACAGTCGGCCGTAAACAATTCCAAAAAGCGCGCGCCGAAGTTGACCTATACTTCCTGGGTCAAACTGCGAGTGTGATGCGCAGTGGCTGGGCTCGAAATGAGCTAGAATCAGGGTTGATGAAAAATCGCCTGAACGCTAACAGCAGTGATCTTGTTTTTTGTAACGGCGTTTTGATTTGTGATTCATGTTTGTGATTCTAGCTTCGAAAATTCGATCGAACGCACCCTATAAAACGCAGTATGATATTGGTTTGAAAACACAATTAAAGGGATAGTTGAGTTCTGTTTTCAGACCGCAAATGCCTTCAAAGTGCATGGTTGTTGCTCTTATTCTTATCTATGACATTTCTAGTGCCCTTTTTAAACCTAAAATTGCTGTGAAGGTAATTCTAGTCCCCAAAATGTGTGAAATTTAGCCAATACGATCATACCAATACAGCTCCACTTTAAAAAACAACACGGTGACCGTTAATGTATTATTTGATTAAAAAATAATGATACATGGGCCGGCTGGTTGTCCGTAATATAAGCAACACGAAAATGCCAACAAAAAGCCAACATCGGAATTGGCTGAAATACGACGTAAAATGCTTTATTTCGTATTTTCAACGGTTTTTTTTTTCTCCAAATATCTATTTTGTGGTGGTACACACGTATTAGAAATCGTTATATTTCAGCATTCCCTGAACCGATTTTGATCAAACAAAGATGATTTTGTCATTTAAATATTATGTTCTTTCAAATTTGACACTCAGTTTTTCATTATCTCACAAACAAATATTTTGTGTAGCGCCCTCAGCAACAGAACCCAACTATCCCTTTAATATATATTTACATTTACATTCAATTTTTACGTAATCTCATTTTGTTATCAGTTCACTGTCGGTTCGGATAAAACAATGTTTAATGTTTGCACAAACCAGACTCGACTAGATTCATGTATAAAACACAGTCATCTGTGCAGGGAGTACAAGCACCAAATATACATGTCAAGACTATTTCATCTTCCCTTTTTACAAATTTCCCGAACATGGAATACAACAAACTTTTCAAAATACAAGATACACGATATTTTATTTGGTCTTTGCAAACAAATTACAGAGAAATTTAATTTCCACTGGCGTTAGAGTAATATTCAAGAGAATACACAACTACTAAAAAGAAATACACGGCCCGGGCTTACAAAATATGATGATAGTTAAAAAGCTAAATTTAATTACACTGATGTATAATAAACGTAGGAATAACCATCATTCTCTCGCTCTCTATCACTAACAGGAAAGTCATAACTGACACGGACAGGTACCAAGATTGGGCTAAAGATAACAGAGTCAATAAAACATGATCAATACCAAATATATACATCAATCTGAGATATTAATTTCCTTCCATACACTCCAATATCACTTTCTTCAACTGATATATATCAAAATAATACTATTAGGTCAATCATTAAGAGGTGCGTCAAATGATAACGATTTACTGTTTTACGTCCTTAATGTAGCCTACAGAAGACAAGAAAGAAAATAGAAGATAGGAGTGCAAATGGAAATAAACACAGGAAAAGTTACAAACCCTGTTTCAGCTCTAGGATCCCTGCTTTGTTATGACTTAAAAGTTGTTTTAAAGTTTCACTTTAACATGGACAACTTCTACACTATAGAGGACAAGCGCATATGAAAACGTTTGCTTGGATTTGTCTCATAAAAGAAGTTGACCACAAACTAACTCCCATGCAGTGTTGAGTGCAGGGGTTTGGGTCACTGGCTTCATCGGGCCTGTAGTTTTATTATGTGAATGGGAAAAATTCTGACCATACAAGTGTTTGATTAATTGAATGATAAAAACAGATATCAATTTCAAAGCAATTTCACCAAAGTAAATATACTACTGTGCATTAACATTCATTTTTGTAGTGCATGAGGAAATATTTATAATGAAGTATCAAACTTATTATATCTCGCTCCCCCTCCTTTAATCCCCTTTGTCATCCCCATCTTTTTCACTTTTTCTCATCATCTTTCTCTTCCTCCTAACGTGGCTTCCCCATCCCTCCTTACCTCCCCTTCTTCTATCGCCCTTCCTTCACCCCTATTTATCACCATTCCTTTTCCTCCTCCTCTTTCCCCTCCTTCCCCCTCTGTCTTTCCCTACCCCTTTTCTCCCCACCCCAAATCTCTCTCTATATTTCTCTCTCTCTCTCTTCCTCCCTTTTTCTCTTTTCTCTCTTGAGAGTTATTCTTTCTACAGGTCAATACTCTGATCAAGATGACAGCACACTTCAGCTCTGCAGAAAACATCTGTGAAGGAGAGGACTGTCAATCAATCACAGATGTGACGTACTACGTGAAGGAGAAGAAGAAGCTCTGCGATGACTGCGCCTCCAAAGAGGAATGCATCGGAAAAGCTAGAAAGGGTAGGCCTAATCTGTATTGTGAGAAGCATGATGGTGAAGAAATCAAACTGTATTGTAGAACACATAATGTAGCAGTGTGTCAATTATGCGCAATGATAGATCATTGTGACATATCTTGTGTGCAAGAGGATATAGAGGGCGCCATCATTGATAGTAGAGCAAAACTAAACATTCTGAAAGAAAAGGCTAAAGACAAATTGGAGCTTTGTCGAGTTATTGGAGATCAGATTCATCAGTGTAGGAAAGACACCGACACCTATTTACAAGCTTTGAAATATGAAGTAAATTCGGTAACCAATGAGGCGATTAACACAGACAAAGACAAAGAGAAGGAGGATGAAGCTAAAATCAAACATGAGATTGATGAGAAGAATCAAAAAATTCGCGAGGAGATTCAACAAATCAATGAAAAGATTCGAAAGAACGATGAGGAGAAAGAGAAGCGAGTTAATCTTGAGCGAACAAATGCAGAGAAAAGACGAGAACTCATTGTCATTAAACAACATGGTCTCCAAACAGACATTAAGAACATCGATGAAGAGAAAAAAAGAAAGCTTGGTGAGTTGGAGAAATCTTGGCGGGATGGCACGAAAACCACAGAGACTACATTAAAGACACTTGACACAGTACTCGAATATGATCGAAATGTCGTCAAAGATGGGCATCATGTGAAAAAATATAGTGATGAATTAAAGAAGCCACTGAATGAGGGTGAGGTGAAACAAATCACTGATACCATATCGGGTGTGAGATTTGTGAAGGGTGCTGGGAGAGAGAAGTATGATGGGAGGATTGATGGGTATGATGGGGAGTGGAAGCTCATTGATATAATCAATGCCAAAGATAAATTCGAATGCCCACTTATTGTAGGATGCATAGATGAATGCAATGTGATCATCACAGATATACAATCAGGTAGCCGTGATACATACATGATCGATATGAACACTAAACACAGTCAGAGGGTGATAACCGGTAGTGATACATTATGGGTTGAATCATGTGCATTGCTGCATGATAGCAAGGTAGTATGCGGTGAATACAGTGAAGGGTGTGCAGGGGACAGTTTGACTGGATGCATCAGTGTGTATGACAAACAATGGAAGCACATCAATGACCTCACAATACCAAGAAACACAGCGGATGATGAAGCAGTGGTGGATGTAGCTGTTGACCAAGATGGGATGATCATCGCTGCTGAATGGGGTGAGTCTAAGATATACATCATCAACCCATCTGATGGTAAGATCATGAATACCATCACATGTACACAGGATATAATAACGCGTGGTGTACTATCATCAGGTCATATCATCGCTCGACCCTCACCCTTAGATCACAGATTGTACATCATCGACAGACAGGGTGCTCAAAGGGAAATCCTCCACAGTAGTGCCATCCTGAATGCCTGCATCGATCCTTTGACAGACGACCTCTACGTCGTGACATCAGATGATGAGTACAATACGTGTGTGATTGATCAGGTGATGAGTGGGGGTGATATGAAGAAGAGAAGAGTAGCATTATTCCCTCTATCAACAGAACTGAGTGATAGGATGGGTCACCTTCTAGGATCTCGGGTGTTGATGACGTCATCAGGGAAACTGATTGCTAGCGATGGAGAAAACATTCTCGTGTTCAAAAACATATTCACCCTCTGAATCAAATCCTGTTTGATTACAATTTCCATGTTCACTACGTATACACATGCATGTATATAAACACATGATATCTACAAAATATTATCTTGATGTACTCATTTTGCTTCAATCTTTACAGAATAGAAAACCCTCATTTGATCATGGTTCCAACATGTTAAGTTCTTCGGATAGGATGACATGATGTCATCACTAGCATCCGAATAATTACATGCATATCTCAATTGTGTATTATAACATGTACAAAGATAAACAGGGTAGACACTTCCCACGTGAATACATGAATTGTTATCATTTCTTTATTTCAAGAAGTATAGCAATACGTGAATTTGCATGAGTACAATTACAATCACCATAATCAGGTTCAAGCCAAGTTTGTTCTATGAATAATATAATACAAAAAGCAAGAAAAGAAATATCACTGTTATCGATCTAAATCAAATCCTCTTTGATTTCAATTTTCCATGTGCACTTTGTATGTACATATATGTACATAAACACATGGTATGGCTATCACCACTAGCATCACAATAGTTACATGTAAATCTGAATATGTTTGTTATTACATGTAGCTAGATTAGATATGATTTATATATGATATACAGGATACACAGTTTTCCCATTTATATATAATATGTTGTAATCATTTCTTTTTTTATTAGAAAAGTGTAGCAATGCATGCATTTGCATAAGTATAATAACCATTACCATGTTAGGTTATAGCCAGGTTTTGCAAATATAATACAACAAGCAAGAGGAATACAAAAATGGAATTAAAATCATAGTGACTTTAGGAGAAAATAAATGACTTTCATTGAAATACTTTAGTAATGCAATACGATCCAGAGTTTCCTGATCTGCCAAGATACTATTTGCACAACATTAGCTCATAAAATATGTTAATTCGTGCATTATACAAAGCTTAAAGAAGATTCAAATTTAGACATTTTGAATTTTTCTCTGTTACTGTTGGTATAGTTAATTGTGTTCTGCTAAGGGCAGTCCACACAGGACAGCCCCCTTTAATTATATTTCTATCCAACCCGATATTTTAGCCTTCTTCTTCATTATGACTTATGATCCGTTACCTATCAGCGGGAAATTGGAATAATATATCATGCAATAATATGCATTTTGGATATGCTCAGAACATGTAAATATGTATATAGCTGTATAATACCAAGTATATGTAAGATGTAACGTTGTTATTTTATTAATTTTCTATGACACTTTTTGTTATGAATGTGTAGTTCCTTAGAAGCGATACTAACATAATGAAATAAGTTTGACAGTTTTGTCTTTTAACATACTCACAACTTGTAAACAGCTGTATTATACTGACTTTTTGTTGTTGTATGATTCAATTCGCTTAATGTATAACTTTGCTATAATTCAAGTTGATATATATGTATCCAACAACTTTATTTGTTAGAATGTCTAAACAATATAACAATCAATTATGTTACAAAGTCTCCTTATCTATCAAAATATATTTACATTAGAAGTATTCTCATGATATGTACATGGCAGTATAATAATAAATATTTTTACGATTCAACACTATTGATTTCAAAATGGTGCAATGGAACATGTGGACCTTTTATATGTATTTTTTTAAAGGCAAATGCTACATTATTAAATAAGTTGCAGACTTCTGTCATCTAACACACTCATAACATGTAAATAGCTGCTATAAGATCTGTTGATATTTGTATCTAACAAGTATTTTAAATAATAATGATTAATATAACAATCAAATGGGCTGCAAAGTCTTATTATTTGTTACGAAATCATTCACATAACAAGTATGCTCCTAACATGTACATATCATCATAACAGCCAGTATTTGTATGCTTCAAATTTGTTGTCTATATCGGCTTGCTACGAGATATATTAATCTTTGTTTGTAGTTTGTTGGAAAAGATGTATAACAATCAGTCTTGTTATCTAACACACTTACATCATGTAAATAGTTGCATACTACTGAGTTTCTGCAACATTCAATTTTGTGAATTTTTCATTTTGTTATGAGAATCGTCGATATATGTATCCAAGATTGATTAATATGTGTTAGATTGAATAATGCAACAATTAAATAGGGCGAATTTTTATTGTCTTTCAAGAAATTATATACATTACGAAAACGCTCATGATACATATATATCAGCATAATATCAAGTAGATGTACATTTTGAAATGGTTGTTTTTATAATTTTGCTATGGGAAATATCATTATTTGATATGTAGTTTAATAGAACAAATACAATAATCAAAATACGTGTAAGCTTTACAGTTTATCATCGCTAACAGCTAGTATATGTATGCTTCACATTTGTTGTTTATATAGGTTTCCTACGATAAATCTTAATCTTTGTCTGCAGTTTTATAGAAGCGATGCTATAAAAATGAAATGAAAACAAATAGCAGTCTTGTTATCTATAACTCACACACACCATGTCAATAGCTGCATAATACTAAGTTTGTGCAACGTTAGATTTTGTTAACTTTTAATGTGTTGATATATGTATCCAAGAAGAAGAAGTATAATATATGTTAAGTTGAATAATATAACAATTAAATAGGGCGAAGTTTCATTATCTATCAAGAAAGTATATACAGTAAAACGCTCATATTACATTCATATCAGCATAATATCAAGTACATGTACAATTTGATATTGTTGATTTTATAATTTCGCTATGGGAAATATCATTATTTGATATGTAGTTTAATAGAACAGATACAATAATCAAAATACGTGTAAGCTTTGCATTCTGTCCTCGCTCACAATCATCACATATAGATTATATTGATTATGGTTCGTTTGTGTATTTGCTATCAAACAAATATTACACAAATAATATAAAAAATGTTGCAAGGTAATGAGAATGATAATGATGATGATGAGGATGATGGCTTACAATGTATTGTATAGCGATGGTAAGCTAACAACATGTATCAATAACTTATTCACATTACAAGTATGCTCAAGAAATAGACATATCAGCATAATTAACAGCATTTGTAAGGTTCAACTTTGTTGATTTTTAATTACTATATAACATATGTTGATCTTTATTGTCTAGGTTGATGGCTATAAAATAAGTTCTAGTGTTGATTTTCATTCATCTGACTCACTCAGAATATGAAAATCACTGTATTATATAGTATGCCAGTCCACATATCACTACTCGCTACCAATACTCTCCTATGCTAGTTAAAATGTAATTGTTGTTTGCCTTGTTATGTTTCATGTTGTTTATTTTGTTCGGGGGAGGGGTATTCATCTGTTATTCTATGTACAATATCATATGTATTATTGCATGATTTTATCTCGTGTTTGTCATTTGGTTTATTTGATGTTTTTATTCTGTGGTAGATAAATAAAAATGAACACGCTATATCATTGAAATAATTTTCACAGTTTTTTTATCTATCAGTAGACCATTCATTTTACACAGTCACGAAAATAGTTGTAGTAGAGAGTACCAATGAAAGTCTGACGTCATAACGGCTAAGTTGTAAAGGTTGCTGGTTCAAAATACTGTTGTGCTAAAGAAAATAGCGTGGTGGTCACACCAGGGACAACCATTGCATTTGCCCTGCTCCAGGGCGTTGCTCAAATAATTTGTTGGCCTTATGCTTAAAGGGCAAGTCCACTCCAAATATAACTAACATTCAATGGAAGCAGGAATATGAGAAAAAACAAATAAAAAAAGGTTTGAGCAAATTAAACTAATAAGAAAGTAATGATTTTGAAAAAGTATGTAAAACTATGGAACAATGAGAATCACAACACAAATTGCCAACATGGTTTAATATGTGACGTCATGTTCTCACTATTTATCAATTGCTATTAATCCCATTCATTTCACTTTTTACCTTCAAAACTTGATTACCCCATGCTTTTGATAAGGTTATATGATTTGTATCATATACCGTGCTTGACATTTCACAAAATCTTTTATGAACTTTGAAGAATTGATGCTATTTTATGGATATTGTATATTTATAATTATTCATTTGTATATAAAACGTTTTTCAAAATTCACATTTGTCATGATTAAACTGGAAAAAAATACTCTATATTTTTGTAATAGTGCATTCACACAAAAACATACTACTATCAATTCATTTTGGATGCTGGTGTGAATAAATACGATTCTTAGGGAGAAAAATTATCAAAGTTTGCTCAAACTTTGTTTGATTGCTTTGTCTGATTGTCCTGCTTCTATTGATGGTACGTTATTTATGGAGTGGACTTGGCCTTAAATAAAACATGTCTTCAAATTTTGAGAAAAATTGTTTTCATTGTGAGTTTCATCAGATATTTTAAAATGAGAGGAATTCGGATGGGAAATTAACTGAAAAAGAATTTTGACCTGATGGGTTTGTTACAATATTTAAAGAGGGGGTCATGGCATTGACAGAGATAGCGGCAAATAATTGACAAACGGAGAGAGGGGATAAAAAGAAAAAGAAGGAGAGAAGGGAATAGATAGAGGGATAAAGAGAGAGAGAAAGAGGACGAGGGAGAGAGAGAGAGAGAGAGATAAAGAAAGCTTCAACGAATCTTGAGAATTGCATGTATGACATTTCACCCCCTCATTGACTAGACACATGCTACAACAACATTCTTAATATATATGTGCAATGTGTACCATACAACACATGTTTTATTTATATATTTCATAATAAAATGAGAAAGCTAATGACACGACCAATATTTTATGTTAGTAATATCGGAAAGAAGATTAGTTAGTGATTATTTCAGGTGATCATATTTTGATCGAAATGAATGGATAAAAGTCACATAGTATATGGGACACATTAACACATTGTACATTGCAGATTTGTCTTGTTAGGTGGCTTAGCATGTTATGTGTTAACAAGGCACAGTGCACAACCTTCAATGATCATGAAAGAATGAATGCTGACAATATAAATGATCCATGGAAAATGAGAGAAACTCCCACAAATTGACAGTCCATCGTAACAAGACATTCTTGATTTTTAACATACATGTGCAGAATTGCAAATATCTTTCGAGAATAAAAATTCATGTAGAAGTCCAACATACGGAAGGAAATGATCAAAGGCAGCATAATTTCCTGCTTCATGTCGTTGGAGCCGGAAAGATATTAACTCTACAATCTACATGTATGTCAAATTAGTATATGATTTAACACCCTTCTGGCTCTCAGCAGACTATTCATTACTACTTATTTAAGACATGTAGATGTACAGTTAACTACTAAATTATTCACACTCTTAAAGCTAAGTACCAGTTCTGGTCATGCAATTGCATAGTGAAAGAAACGTTGTGAAATCGATCAGAAAAGGTTGATCATCTAGCATAGATATACTGCAAGGTTCTGGAATCATCAAAGTTATAAGCAATTTGGCCAAGTCTTCATGAAGTTAGAAGCACTGTACACAGAAAGATGTATATGGGACTACACACACGTGCGCGACACGTGCATTTGTATCTCTTAACAGTATATAGATATACTAGTTTACCAAATATATCAATTAGTAGGCGGTTTCCCGTCAAAAAAGTTATCGTCATGTAATATTCAAAACATATTCTTTCACATGATTGGTAATAAGAGCTTCCATTTCATTTTTTGAAATTGGGGCGTTTCCAATACTGGTCTTTACCTTTAAAGATAAACTCCAGTTCTGGTAAAAAAACGGAAATTAGTTCTCAAACGAAACTTACACTGAATGTTTAAGATTACAAATAAATGACATGTGCAAAACGATTTTGGAAGAAAATGTATACTGGCTGAGTAATGAGCATATAAATATTTATCTTTAATAGCATTTGTGTATCGTTTAAGTTCAAGTATTTAACAAGAAAAATAATTTGTTGAGATTTTTGTTTCTTGAGAATGTGACATATCAAAGCTGTCATCGAAAAGCTAATTCAACCAGTCAAACTATCACTTTTGAGTTACAAAAAAACAACGAACATAAAATGTACAGGGTTATGATTAATTGTTAGTTGTATGTGTTTATGTATCATCCATGTACTTTCAGTTTACAAAAGTACATGTACAGGTTTTTAGACATCCTCCTGAATCTAATAAAGCATAAAATGTATTCCCATTCATCGACCTGTAAAGAAAGACCACCAGTCTAAAACGATCACCTGCCTTTGAAGGCCGCTGTCGTTTAATTCCTTCCACGGTCCTTGTGCATGTTATTAAAAAAAATCATTTATAAACAATCATGTACAATCAAATTGAATCATTTGTGCTACATTTCTTTTCTGTAGATCTACCTATAAGAAAAATGTTATACTTTGCTCAATGCATAATAACGATCTCTTTCTTTAAATGTTACAAAATAAATGTACTGTGTTCTTACTGAGCACTCTTTAAAAGGCATTGCGTAAATATTCAGTTCCTCTGCTCGTCCACTGGCATAACATTTGCAATGTATTCGTTGCTCTCACTTCCTTTGAAATGTATTGCGAAATCGTTATTTACCCGAGGCTTTGCCTGTTTTACTATTGCATGTAAAACTCTTCATGTACCGCTCTAATTATATTCTTGTGCGGTGCCATTGGGTATACATTTGAAATATAAATACGAATGTTGCTCTTTTGTAGCCTTTACAAAGTTATTTCCTGTGATACCATACACAACTGGAGTGGCGAGTTTGTCAATCGTTTACTTTATTTTATAACTTGCAGTATAAAATTATTAAATACAAGTCATAAATGCGGATATCATGTAGCAACAAAAGACCTGCATATTAATGTTATGGATACTATTACATATCAACCACTAAGGTTTATGCAAAGTGGATTCCAATCATGAAGATCCCAGTATTCATAGCAAATACTACATATCAACCAATTAGGTTTATGCAAAGTGGATTCTAATCTTGAAGATGCCCTTATTCATAGCAACTACTACATATCAACCACTAAGGTTTATGCAAAGTGGATTCTAATCATGAAGATGCCAGTATTCATAGCAACTACTACATATCAACCACTAAGGTTTATGCAAAGTGGATTCTAATCTTGGAGATGCCCTTATTCATAGCAACTACTACATATCAACCACTAAGGTTTATGCAAAGTGGATTCTAATCATGAAGTTGCCAGTATTCATAGCACCTACTACATATCAGCCACTAAGGTTTATGCAAAGTGGATTCCAATCATTAAGATGCCCTTATTTAAAGCAGGTAAGTATGATTTTTGTTTTCTTGATTTGTGTTCTAGATGGGTATTGAAGTAAATTTAGCTTGGTTGCCAGCTTGGCAACCTTGGGCAACTTTTTTAATAGCCATATTAGCATAATCATCTAATTAGTATATATGTGCAATGTGTCATAATGTTGCTAATCTCAATCCAGGAAGCCTGAAAACATTGATAATACAACCTTTCAAGGGTTTTACTACGTCAAGGAATTTATTTTTGACACCAGTTTTTATTTTAAAGAAATACAATTGTTTAAAATAGCATAATTAGCATAATTATGTACAATATATGGACTTCAGTGTCATTTTTATCTATAAAGCCTAAATATGGTGCAATGCAACATTTTAAATCAGTTGTAAAAGACTCATCATTAATTCATGAGAAGATATTCCATGTACATGTAATACAATTAGCCTAATTAGCGTACTAATCTAATTAGCATATTATGTGCAATATATAATAATGTTGCTAATCTTAATCCATGAAGCCTGAAAACGTGGATAATACGACTTTTCAAGGGTTTTCTTTGACAAGGAAATAATTGATGACACCAGTTTTTTATTCCAAGTAATGCAATTGTCTTAAATAGCATAATTAGCATAAAGAGCTAATAAGCATGTGTACAATATATGGACTTCATTGTCATTGTTTATCTACAAAACCTCAAAATGGTGCAATGCAACATTTTAGATCACTTTTGAAAGACTAATCATTAATTCATGAGAAGGTATTCTATGTAGATGTAGTATAATTAGCCGAATTAGCATCATAATCGTATTAGCATATATGTGCAATTATGTAATTATGTTGCTCATCGTAATCCAGGAGGCCTTAACACATGGATAATATGACTTTTCCAGGAGTTCTGCCACAACGGGCTTGTACTCTCAATGGTTCCTGCTTTGGTAAACATAGACAGATCATAGTTTTAACTATCATCAGCTTTAACCATCTTCAGTGTGTTTCCGACAGTCTCTCTAAATACAATGACTGAAGCCCAACCATCAATGCGTATGATGACCCCGTCATTTCCTAGACATTTCATGAGGTTCGACAACATTGCCTTTCGACCAAGATAACCACCACATTGGACATACAATTTGTTAAGCCAAATAGAGTCCCAAATAATTGACATTTTACAAATATGCTAATCAGGCTTTTTAGTACAATAATTACATATTAAGCCGATTGCATTACTTTTTAAAAAAATGGTGTCACAAATGAATCTCTCGTCTTGGAAATCCCTGGAAGAGTCATATTATCCATGTTTTCAGTCTTCGTGGATTAAGATTCGCAACATTATTACATATTGCACATACAGTGTTTTTTTTAATTAATGTGTAGTCTTTTAAAAGGTGATAATTATACAATGTTGCATTGCACCATTTTTAAGCTTTATAGAAGAAAAACATGACAATAAAGTCCATATATGGTACATATACTAATTTGCTTATTATGCTATTCAAAACAATTGCATTACTTAAAAATTAATAGTTGTGTCATAAATGAATTCCTCGTAATGGTAAATCCTTGAAAAGTCACAGTATTCATGTTGTCAGGCTTACTGGGTTAAGATTAGCATTATTATTACATATTGCACATGTATGCTAATTAGATTATTATGCTAATTCGGCTAATTATACTACATACATCTGCATGGAATATCTTCTCATGAGTTAATGATTAGTCTTTCAAAAGTGATTTACAATGTTGCATTGCACCAAGTGTAGGCTTTACAGATAAACAATGGCACTGAAGTCCATATATTGTACATAATTATGCTAATTATGTTATTTAAGATAATTGTATTACTTTAAAATAAAAACTGGTGTCATCAATGAATTCTTTGACATAGAAAACCCTTGCAAAGTCGTATTAAGCATGTTTTCAGGCTTCCTGGATTGAGATTAGCAACATTATTAACATATTGCACATATTCTAATTAGATGATTATGCTAATATGGCTATTAAAAAAGTTGCCCAAGGTTGCCAAGCTGGCAACCAAGCTGAATTTACTTCTATACCCATCTACAACACAAATCAACAACAAAAACTTGTACTTATCAACTTTTCCAGGTCATGTACATTGTATATGGTACCGTCTACTGGACTATATATGAAATGGCTGATATCAAGGGTTAGGGAGAGAAACACGTGTATTAAAGTTGAAATACAATAGTAAACACGTTTATTAAGACCGTACATGAGTGCGTTATTATGCAAAACCTTTGTTGTTCACGTCACATATTGTTACATAACTATTACTCCTATTTATCTTGTTCTTGCTTCTATGCCGTTCCTGTAACATTTGAATAAGTTTTCCTCTCTTTGTGTCTCGTCGGGGAGTACACATTACATAAAACACCATTCTACATCCTTAAATGTCACAGTATGTTAATAAGTAAAAGTCGACTATCGTCTTGCTCTGAGTTAATGAGTTTAAAACAACAGAAGTCTTTATTATAAAAAGCACCCTTATGCTATGAGTAGATCCCTGACTATAAGTACATGCCCCGTCCCACATAGAATCCCACATGTCCTCAATGACCCTAGAACTATAGGCTTTTTGTAGAAATATACCATCTCCCTTTTCCTTGCTCTAAGCAAATTTCTCCCTCATTTGGCGCTTTCTCTAAGTCCTCTACCATTCAGAGAACATACATTTACAAATAAGATACATGTTTAACATAGACATCTTATGATTAGCCTATAGGTAATTGGTTTTGCATTTTGGTTCAAATATGCATTTTTGGTTCAAGGCATGGCCACACAGAGGATTTGTCTATGTTGGGGATCGGGGCAAAATGTAATGAATTATTGCATTTTCTTTTTTTTCTTTTTTTTTGTGGGGGCTGCCCCCTACGCTAGCCCCCGTTGCGTACAGTTATGATTCAGTGGCAAAGCAATGGCCTCGTAACTGTCAGGCCCCGAGATCAAAACCGTGTCGATGTGCTATATTAGTGCCCTTTTGTGAGGCATTAATCATCATTACTGTCAGCTATGACTTAAGGCCGTAAGGTCCCCTAGTTGATAATCATAGTAGCACACACATGCTTTAACAGTCACGTAAATCAAACAATTGCAAACTATTATTCAATAAGATCTGAGAAAGTATACTATTATCTAGATATATTAAGAATAAATCATTGTCAAAATCATTTCATAAACTGGGGTAAAAACAAAAAAAATCTACCTTTATGACTAAGAGTGTATATAATTCGGTTCGGAGACATGTGACGCAATGAATAAAGAGTTGACTCTGTTCGCACAATGGTTGGGCCAACTAGAGGAGCGAAGCCACGAATCAGATTAATAGCCGTGTTCACACCATGGCTATTTTGATCGTCATGAAGGTCGTATTACAGCTAGTCGGCGTAAATATGGTGAGGTTGGCGTAAAGGTCGGCGTAGTCACGTAGTTTCCCCGAATTTTACGCCGACCGATTTACTCCTCGATTTATCCAGGAGTAACGCGCGAATACTTCTAGAGCAGGCCTTCTCAATTGGCGGCGCGCTCGCCAATTGTGGTGACTGCGGTCAGTCGGAGTGACGCGCGACGTACTGTTGCAACAACAAAACAAAAAACAGAAAGAGAGAACATTTTAAAATTAAATACTCAAGCTAAATCAAGAAGTTGCAGTCAAATTTGAGCCCAAAATGCCTGCTTAACAAACAGGAAGAATGGGAAATTTATCGATTTTTACCATTTTATACGAATCTAAACCTAAGGTCTAAACAATAATTATAGCTTACGATGGGATACCATTTTTAACATTGTCAATCTCTGGAAACATCTTGTTTTTTTTTGTTTTTTTGATTTTCACTTTTATTTGACATTTCCCGTGTTTATTGCACACAAAAAACTACATATAAAATATACCTCCAGTAGAATTGTATCCAGGAATTGTACTAATTTGTTTACATCAATATGAAATTATAATTGATTATATTGTGGAATGAAATGGTGCTAAAAGATGCCCCATTTGGGCCTTTAGAAAGCCCTAAATCCACCAACTTCAAGGGGCTCTGCCCCCTGCTACCCCCGTTAGGGCTTTGCCCCTGAACCCACCCATTTTCAGCTCGGTCGCTACGCTCCATCGTAGCACAGTCAACCATACAGGGTGGCACTTCAACGACAAGTTCTTTTCGTTTTGGCACTTCTAATAAAATAGTTGAGAAGGCCTGTTCTAGAGGGTAGCGTAAGTTGGCCGTGTGGATGATGTCACTAGGCGCGGAGTATCTGTGACCATTCACGAGGGTTGTTTGTTTACAATTGAAAATCAAAATTAAATTTTGCACGGTTTAGATACTAGTTTATTGGAGCGGGCGACACTTCTTCCAGGGGCGGATCCAAGGGTTGTGGGGCGCACGCCCTCTTCCCCTTTATCTTCAGAAATGCCTCAAAATATACAATAGAGCATCTTATAATATCTATAATATCCGGACCCACGCCGTAAAGGCTACGCACTTCGCGCTCGCAATTTCGTACATTTCACGCCCCCCTTTTGAAAAAAATCCTGGATCGGCCCCTGACTTAAAGCGGTTAATTAGGCTGAGTAAGACTTGGTCGGTAGAAGGTCGTGTTCCCCTAATCTTGGCAAGGTGGTCCGAGCAAGAGGGTATGAACAACTGATGGTGTAAGTAAAATATTTGCGGGATATTTAATGCTGCGGGACTAATTACGCCGATCAGGAAGCCCGCGTTTAAACTTGACTCTAAGGTTCATTTTTTCCGGGGCCAACAGGGTAAAGGCTTAGCACTTCGCGCTCACAATTTAATACATTTCGCCCTCCCCTTCCCGGTCGAAAATCCTGGATCCGCCCCTGATATTCGGAAGATACGCTTAGTTTTAAACTGGGTCGGTGGAAGGTTGTGGTATTTTAATCGTGGTAAGTTGGTCCGAGTAAGAGGATATGGACAACTTATGGTGAAATTAAAAATACGTATGAGAAATTTACTGATGCAGGGATTAACTAACGCCAACTAAAAAGCCCCCGTCTGATGGCAAAGGCTAATGACAAAGGGCATTTGCGTATGTACCCAACACCCATGATATTTCAAAATCTTCAGACAAACACTTTACCCAATGCAGGGATGTCTCACGTTCTATGACCCAGAGTAGCCATATTCAGACGGGGCTTCCTACACTGCAAAAACCAGGGTGTTAAATTTCTAACACCAGTATGGTATTGAACTTTTTTGACACCATTGGTGTTATTGTTAACACCGGTCAGATTTAAGCATGCATTAATAATTACTTGGTGTTGTTTTATGCTCGGTGTTGAAAGTACCATCACGTGATTTCGTTAGAGGTGGTTGATTGGTCGAATAAGTTTTCACGCGCGCTTAATGATTACTTTACACGTGTTCACAGAAGAATACATTTATCATAATTATGACAATGCACATCAATTTTGTGATTTGTATTTTCCATTGGCAATTATTGACCAATATATTATTTTCCGATCTTGTTACAATTACATTAACGTTTTGGCAATAGATATATTGATTATAAGATTACTAACCAAGAAACAACATGCATATTTATTATATATTCGTGTACCAGCCTGTATCATTTAAATGTTAATCTTGAAATTACTTCAAATGATCTATGTGATGGAGTTATTGCAATGGAGATTAGAATATACCTATTGGTAGACAGTTGACAACATCGATTATGGATTATCAGTTTACCATTGGTTCTTCTACCCTGGTCGATAATGGTCGATAATAGGAAAAATGGAATGTGGGACAATTGGATCAACAAGAATATAAACACTAAAAGTGGAATTGAATTTGTTAGGATTCCAGATATTGTTGTTAATCTACACCAGTAGGAGTTGTCAAGTATTAACAACAAAAGTGGAATTAAAATTATCTAATTCCAGAAAATGGTGTTAAGTAACACCAGAGGAGTTGTCCGATGTAGATACCAAGAAAGTGTTAAATTGGACACCCTTGGTGTTAATTTTAACACTCTGGTTTCTGCAGTGTAGTAGGCGTAAGTTAAACCTTTCAGCAATAAATATTCCATAAAAATTTGATTTACACAATCTGTTGTCCGCACTAGACGACCTCAACCCAGCTTCTGCAACTAAACGCGCAAAATCTAATTTTCATTTACGATTGTAAACAATCGTGCTAGCGCGCTACTCCTGGACAAATCCAGGAGTATATAACACGACTATCGTGGCCTTACCATATTTACACCGACTAGCTCTAAACACGACCTTTACGGTAATTCTCTCCGGTATCCGTCGATTACAATTTTGCCTTTAAATTTTAGAAATCAGCATTTTGCCAGTGGAACAAGTTCTAGCAAGGAATTACAACAACCAAATATCGATATCTTGATCATGGGCAGTGCATCTTCTTCCCCTCGGATTCACAACGACACTGATGAAATACTGAAGATTGTTTGCACGGACAAAGACGGCAGAGAAACAAGTCAGATTGTGAGGAAAATGGATTCGTGGCAGCCGACGATCCCGTACGGCAAGATGACCATCTCGGTCTTCATCCTCGCCAACGGTGTGCCGGTGTCTAGTCAGGGAGATGCCGTCCTGAGTGCAGCAGAGTCTTGCTATGATTTCACTGTTCAACTAGTGAAAGGAATGATCAATATTACACAGGATTACAGCAAGCAGTCGAGGTATGATGATAATGATGATGATAATG
The DNA here is from genome assembly GCA_035222895.1 of Strongylocentrotus droebachiensis. Taxonomy (NCBI): domain Eukaryota; kingdom Metazoa; phylum Echinodermata; class Echinoidea; order Camarodonta; family Strongylocentrotidae; genus Strongylocentrotus; species Strongylocentrotus droebachiensis. Next base: position 41,337 of record JAVYIG010010334.1, read on the forward strand.
ATGATGATGATGATGTACATAATGATGGTGATGTTGGTAATGATGATGTTAGTGAAGGTGGTGACGATAACGGTGGTGATGGTGGTGAAAATGATGATGATGGTGATGATGATTATATTGATGATGATGATGGTGGTGATGTTCATGGTATTGATAATGACGATGGTGATGGTGATTATGGTGGTGGTGATGACGATGATGGTGATGATGATGATTATAAAGATAATGATAGTGATTATGATGATGACGGTGGTTGTGTTGGTGATGATGATGATGATGTTTGTGATGATGGTGGTGAGGATGACGATTATAAAGATGATAATGGTGAAATTGGTGGTGATGAAAAGTTATGATGACAATGATGGCGACGATGAACATGATAGAGACGATAATGATGGTAGTAGTGGTGATGATAGGAGGATGGTGATGGTAGTGAATACGATGATAGTGGTGATAGCGATGATGATGGCGATGTCGATGTTGATGATGATGATCGTGGTTATGGTGTTGATAATAATGATAGTGATGATAATGGTGATGACATGGATGATGATGGGGGTGATGATGATGATGATGTTGCTGGAAATTATGATAGTGGTGATGGTGGTGATGATGATGGTGGTGGTGGTGATGATGACGATGATGGTGGTGATTGTGATGGTGCTGATGATGTTGATGATGATCGTGGTGGTGGTGATGATGATGGTGGTGATGATGATGATGGCTGAGATGATAATGATGATGATGACGATTGTAAAGATGATGATGGTGAATTTGGTGGTGATGATAAATTATGTTGACAAGGATGGCGATGATGAAGGTGATACTGGCCATGATGCCAGGAAGCTGTATGAGATTTTGTTTTGTTATTCTATTTGTTTCTGTTTTTAATGAAGGAAATGTGGGGATATTCCTCGCATCACAAACGCGACAAACGAAACCCTGATGATCCTCTGTATGGATAAAGATGGCAGAAAGACGAGTCAGATCGTGACGTCACAGAACATGTGGCATCCGTCCATCCAGTCAGGTCCTCTCACAGTATCTGCGTCACATCTTCAAAGTGGCTTTGACGTGGACGTACAAGGAGCAGTCTACACCGCAACATCTTCGGATAATTTTACCGTTAAACTTGTCGAAGGAAGACTCAATATTACGCTTCAGTAAAGCAAGATAACTTTGCCTAATTAGCTCCAAATGTATAAGTCGGAGGAGGGTGGGGGGCTAGTGAATATAGGAAGTGAACTGAAGTGAGGATTTTATGTTGTTTCATCATTTTTGTATTTGTCAAGCTCAAATATACATAACACTTAAATAGAGTGGTACGAAGTACCAAACAAAATAACATACGAGGAATTGATATGGCCCTTTAGATTCCGAGAGGTTAAACGAAGAGGTCCGATAATTTGCATACATGCAAAACCTGTGTTGGTTCTTGGGGTGCATGTTTGTGTGTGTGTGTATGTGTGTAATTTGATTTTTACAAACGTGCATCGATCAGATGTAATAATTTACCTCTGTGACGTGACGCCTGAGTGAGTTTGTAGGCGAGGACAGATAGCTCACCAAATAAACGTTGCACATCTCCCTTTCCTCCTTTGATATTACTAGCCATCGGACATTTTTTATTTAATTTTGGTTTTTCTATCCATTATAGAAACCAACATTTGTTGGTGGAAAAACTGCTGCTATATTATTTAATTGCCTATACTACATGAAGGAATTATTATTGGCGACGCCTAAAATAATCCAGGTATGAATAAAATAATTTGTAAATCGTTTTATTTTATAAGTAAAATATATAATACGACAATTTTTGAGAAACAAACATAAAACAAATGTTTGAAAGTAAGGATGCGGAGAGAAAATCAACAAAAGAACATAGCACATTAGTATTTCATTTTCAAGATTGGCATAGTTTTTCAGAAAACAGTGACGCATAAATTTAACACCGCTTTTTGCTAAGATTGTGATTTTTATGATTAGTATTATTGTTATTGTATTGGTGCTGTTATTGTCATTATTAATTTAATTTTTATAATTGGTATTAATACAATGTAGTAGCATTATTAACATTTCTGTATTGTCATGATTTTGTTGGTATTACTATTATTATCGTAGTAGAAGAAGTATTATTATTATTAATTTCCTCACATACCTTTAGGCCGGGTTGGGAAGATGGGTGGGGAGGGAGGGGTATGATGGGAGCAGGTGTATGACGATATTGTCTGTAGACTATATGAATGTATGCATATTAAGATGGGTGGGGAGGGAGGGGGGTGATAGGAGTAGGGTGTATGACGGTATTGTCTGTATACTATATGAATGTATGCATATGAAGATGGGTGGGGAGGGAGGGGGGTGATAGGAGTAGGGTGTATGACGGTATTGTCTGTAGACTATATGAATGTATGCATATGAAGATGGGGAGGGAGGGAGGGGGATGGTGGGAGTAGGGTGTATGAGGGTATTGTATGTAGACTATATGAATGTATGCATATGAAGATGGGTGGGGAGGGAGGAGGGGGATGATGGGAGTAGGGTGTATGACGGTATTGTCTGTAGACTATATGAATGTATGCATATGGGTTGGAAAGGACGGGGTGTCTTCTGTTTCATTTATTTTTTGCTTGTTTTGTATTTATTTTAAAAGGTTTTTCTTTTATAGTTCTCTATGTTCAGGGCTACTACTATGTTTTAGTTCAAATGTATTATTGTTTGATTAAAAGCGAAACTTTATTAAAAAGCCTACGTAGGTTTATCAGTTCTGAAAAGTGTTATTTTATATTATTGAGGCTGTAAAAAAAGAAATGTACCAATTTAGTTTTTACTTATTTATGATTTAAGTTATTTAGTTGATTTAACTAAACTTCCGAATGATAAAATTTGTATTTACTTTATTTTGATTTATACTACTCCTGTTTGGAGAAATAAAGCAAATTTAATAAACAAAATTCAATAAATGTGAAAAATATTGAAGAAATGTTTACACTTTTAAGGTTCGTTCAGATATGATACGGAAAAAACCACGGCGAGTGTATTACGCTTCACATTTTCGTATCTTTCAACACAAGTCTTAATGGATACGCAGAAGTCCCTTGTTACGCAAAGTTTTCTTTCATTCCCCCTGTCCACACACAACATTTTCCGTGATTATCTATACCGGTTTCGCGATAGTGATACCGTTTCGCGATAGTTTTACGATGAAATTGTGTGTGTGGACGCTCACTAACGATACGTCGTATAACGAAACTAGTCTAACGAAACGCAGGTTTGGGCATCGTTTCGAACTGAAACTCAATAAAGAATCACGCCTAATCACGGAAAATGTTGTGTGTGGACAGGGGGAGTGTAACTAGTGTAACTAACTGGGCGGGGCTTAACGTGACCTCGAGCGAAAGGAGACCAGACTGTAGAGTTTCAGGATTACTTTCTTCTGTTTATGGACATCCTTGAATTTATACGATGATTATTTATATGAAGTTTCTTGTGTGTGGACACTTTGGAATTTATACTATGATTCTTTATACGACGTTTCGTTATAGAGTTTTGGGATAAATTGTTTTGTGTGTGGACACGCTGATTTACACGTATAGCAAAAAATAACCGATGCTTTTTTTTTATCGGCGGTTTACCGCTCTATATTTGAATAAGCCTTAATAAGAAAGAACTATCAGCAGTAGGGTAAAATTAAATATAACACATACTTTTGCCTAAAACTCTTCATTTTCTTTAACGATTTCCACATTTATTTAATCTTGATATAAAGTGCGAGTAAAAGCTTTAGAAGTTGTTTATATCAAAAGAATACTGAGCATGATATATTAAGAAGATGAACAAATGGGTATCAACCACCATTCCCTTTATCCTTATTCCCCTTTTGTTTATCTCTCTCTCTCTCTATCCTCCCCCCCCCCCCCATCTCGCTCTCTTTCTCTCTCAATCCACCTCTCTATGTCTCTCCTTTACTATCATTTGCACTGTGTCACTTACCTTTACTTGATTCCATCTTTCTTCCCTCCCCCTCTGAATTATGTTTCTGCATACAAGAATAATAACATGAATGAGAGGATTTCATTTTTATGAATAGTTCATCTAAGTATGTTGAGTGTTTGTAAAGAATATGTCCTTTCATGAATCATGCATAGCATACACATTGTCCCGCACCACTATAGTGTATGCTCCAATGAAGTAATAAAGATTGTATACATTGTTTTCATTACTCTCAATAAAGTATTACCTTCAAGTTCAGGGGGCAGCCTCAGATTTTATTAATGATGGAAGGGGTTCAATTCGCCCCCCTAATGTATGGAAATATAATTAAAAGCAGATTATCAGGCGAAAATTGGGATTTATTCAGGCAAAAATGTATGAGTTATATGAAGCACATGAGGGCTCCAGTCCCTACTTTGACCCCCTAGATTGTGCAAGGTACACATATTGCTCTCCTTCTCTACATGAATATTCATGATGGAAATGCTGCTTTAACTAATACATTTAACTTAAATTGTACTTATTATTACTATGCATTCTCCATATATATTCAGAAATACTTCAATGTACTCAAACTGTTATTGAAACCTCAAGAAAGAATGAGATCATATGTTAATGTTACACCTATGTACTCTGCAATTTTGTTGGAAATTAATTAAATTCAAAGTTTGATATTAAGTTTGGGATTCCCTTCAGATTCAACCATATCTTAACAAGCCTTGAGAGATAAAATAATTTAACGAGCCAAAGTTAAATAAAAGAACGAACCCGATTGGACTACAGTCATGTATTATGTGCATTCAGTGCAAGCACAAATGATACATTTAACGATTATTGTATATTTTGTTTAATCATGTTCATGACACGAAAGGCAACATATTTGTTAGAATACGGTCCGAGGTTGACACAATATCATGGTAGTTAAAAAGCCAAAGTCAATTACACATGTGTTTAATCATGGTAAGAATAACCATCACCCCTCGCCCTCTATCGGCTTCAGATAAATTATTACTGTCACGGATAGGTACCAAATTTGGCAAAAGATAACACAGTCAATAAAACTTTTTCAAAACAAATATATACATCAATCTGAGATATTGATTTCGTTCTATGAACTCCAATATCTATTTCTTTAACTGATAAGAAAATGTATGCATCAATATAATTCCAACGGGCAATAGGTCACAATACATATACCTTATCAGCTATCATATCACATGAGGGAAAACAGTATTTACTTTCAAGTTAAAAATTAACCTCATGAGATAAGACTAGATGATATTTGGCTGACTTCATGAATATAATTATTATGTTACACCACAAAAGGTGGGAATAGGTTTAAACGTCTCTTTGCCTACAACGCAGTGGATCTTTTTCTTTGATGTTCATATTCTCATACGTTTCCTCAACGTCAAAAACAGAACACTTCTCTAAACTACTGTGAGTATCATATTAACCATACACTGTATGATTTTGCTATATTGTCAGAATGATTTTACTATGTTGTAAAACTACAAGAGTGAACAATTCAGATTATGTTATGCATGTTTCATATATTTTAAGGTTTCTACAGAATACTTTCATAAAACACATATATGTACATGATCATCCAGAACATACACTTTGTCTCGCACCACAACAGTGTATGCTTCAATGAAGCTATATAGATTGTACAGAAATGTATTATTACTTTCAATACAGTTTTGTCTGCAAGATCAGGGGGCGGCTCCGAGATTGTATAAATTGCAGGAGGTGTTCAATTCTTCCGAAACCTATGAAGACAAAATGAAAGGAAAAACTATATGGCAAATATAGGGGTTCATTTATCAAAAACTTTATGATTTATATGAAGCATACAACAACAAAAAACATAGAAAGGAGAGTTCCAGTGCCTACTTTGCCCCCTGGAACCACCCCTGAAGATTGTGCCAGGAACAAATATTGCTCCTCTTCTCCATGAATATTCATGATGGAAATACTGCTTCAACTTTAAAACAAACGTATGTTATGTACTTGTTATTACCATACATTCTCCATATTCATTCAGAAATATTTACATGTGTTTCAAACAAGCTGTTTTGCAAATCGATTTTACAATAACTCATGAAAGAAGGAGATCATATTATAAGGTTACATTTATGCAATATGTTACATCAGTTTGAAATATATTTAATTCAAAATTTGGTATTAAATTTGGATTTTCCTTTAGATTCAACCACATCTAAACAAGCCTTAAGAGATGAAATAATTGGACAAGCTGATGTATCATGCTTTCCACACAACTGTGCCAGAAGTGTCATTTTTGACAGACATGGCATTATAAATGTTCACTATTATTATTATTGCTGCATGAGATTATATCTCGTTTGTTATTTTCTCTGTTGTTTATTTTTGGTGTGCGGTATATAATTATAAAACATAAACATGCAATACCATTGAAATAAGTTACACAGTTTTGTTATTTATCAAGATATAATTCATATTACACAGTCATGACGATACATGTAGCATAGAGTATTAAAAGTATGAAGTCATAATGTCTAAGTTGTCAAGGTTGCTGGTTCCAATCAATGTTTTGCCTAACAATGGTGTCACCGTGAGGTGATCCCGCCGGCATCAAGCACTGCCTTGCTCCGGTGCGTTGCTTGAATGATTTCACAGTGAACCTCATACGCATGCTTTGTTGTTAAGAACTAGTACCCTGGATTACGAGCAAATATGACATTAGCACTTCGGTACTATATATACTGAGTACTAATGATAACCATAGACATTCATAGACAGTTCGCTAGAAGATGATTGTGAAAAGGCACTCTCAGTCGTTAAGCAGAATGTAGGTATTGGTATTGATATATCTAAATGAATTGAAAATCAAATACTCTAGGAACACTTGAGCAAGAAATGAAATACAATAACAGAACTGTTCACAACTGTATTAAGCGAAAGAAAGAGAACGATTGATTTTAAGCTAAATCAAACAGATACTGTACTTTAAAATATTATGTATACTTCAACTGATCTGCTACTTTTATTCCACAGTAAAGGCCTTGCATTAGCAAAAGTTCTATCTTCTCACGTTGACTTTAACATGGAAGAACACGTAATCTAGAGTTGATAGAGTTTCATGATCTTTCTTACCCTTATGAAAATATTTATCCAATCACTTATTCCTTCTACATTGGATAGAATGCTAATACAAAGTATTGTGACCGAAATATATATCTGAATAGCTTTGTCTAATTTTTTTCAAGGGGGCTCGGCATAATCATACCCCCTCCCCCCCCCCCCCCCCACCCCCACTCCACGTCCACGAACCCCTGTAACGCTTATATAGCCATAACAAGGAACGTGAATGCATTTATCCTATGCTAGACTGCTATGATTCATATTCATATTAATCTATTCACAAAGACCAACGGAGCACATCCTTTGTCAACACTCCTACATTATGTGTTTGGGGGAGGAAATTGTTTTCAAATTTGTGCCGAGTGAGCATCAGGTTGACGTGGGCTGGTATACAAATAGACGCCATTTTGATTGGCACCTGATACACATGTTACACGAGGTTGGATGAATTGTGCTTCTTCAAACAGTTTCTATCATAAAAGGAGCATCTAGATAATCAGCTTTCTTTCTGACTTCACATTACGAAGATTTGAATTCCATCATACCGGTATTAAGGTGAGCTTAACGTTGTATGTAGGTCATTTTGCTGTGAAAAAGTTCGGTTTCTAAAAGAAAGTGGATGCAAAATACGTAATTGTGTGATAAAAAGAGAAACAGGGGTATTTATGCGGGATGGGGTATGTTTATCTTATCTGGAAAGAAAAAAAATGAGAATACAAAGTTAAATTTATGCGATAGCAACCTGTCTGTTTTCCTCATTTGCTTTACTTTTCCCAAAATGGATAAATCAGGATGATTCCTGGCAACGAAATTAAACTGAATATATTGTTTTTTCTCGCTTGCTCACAATATTTAAACAAATTTAGATGATATATTTGTGGGTGTGAGGCTTTCACCACCAAAATATGTCTATTTGTACAAGAATTGGAAAACAAATAATCTGATGCATTTTGGATAATGGTGACGTGAAACAAAGAAACAGAGACACTTGGAGGGAAAATTAGATGAAAAAGAAGTTTGTCATAGAGGATAGGGGTACTGACAGGGAAAGTGTGAAAGGAAGCGATAGCAAGGGATGGGAAGATAGAGAGGAAGACAGAGAGGGAGAAATAAAGTGGGGAAAGAAAGGAATTAGAGGAGAAAGAGAAATGAGAGGAGGGGTGAGAGGAAAAGAGTAAGTTGGGGGAAGAAAGGAATCAATAGAGAAAGAGAGAGAATGAGAGAAGGGGAGCAGGAAGAGACAACTAATGACAAATAATTATAATGGTGTAAAATGTTTGCAATTTTATAGCATAGGTCCAGCTAATGAGGGGACATCGGTGAAATAGGGGGTGGAAAAGAGAGGGGAGGGGGGGGGGGGCAACATGCACTCAGGGTACATGCCATTAAGTTAAATGTCCATGCATGAAATTCTCAAATATTATTGCAGTGAGAATCTTGAAATGAGTTGAATATCACTTACTCAAGGAACACCATTCCTGCACGAGATGAAATAACATACAAAAGTACACACGACTGTAGTGAAAGAAAGAGAAAGCATGATTTAAAACAGATACTAGTCTTGTTCAGACGGAGGCAGGTTACCCTGAGGTAAAGGTCGTGTTAAGAGCTAGTCGGGGTAAATATGGTTAGGTAGGTGTAAAGGTCGGAGTAGTAACCGTCCGGACGATGGTCGTGTTAACCACGCCTACCTTTACCCCCGACCTATTTACTCCTGGACAGAATCCACGAGTAACTCGCTAACACGACTAGAGGGTAGCGTAAGTTGACCGTGTGGATGCTTTCACTTTCACCCGGGAGTATCTCTGACCTTTCACGAACCATCTATACACAGACTTTGGCCAACTAAGTGTCACTGTGTCACAACATGGCGTTTCAGACCAAGGTCCTATTGCCGTGTTTTTTTGCTCTGGTCCGTAATATTATGTCATATCTCAGTCAATTGGTTTTTCGACATTTGGACCTCATTTATTATGCTCTTTCTGAAATAAAGAACAACATTGAGACATTCTACAAATAGATTGGTATGATGTCACAGCTTGGGTACTCAGTGAAATATACATGATAATTTACTGATGCAGGGACTAACTTACACCGAATAGCAAAACCCCGTCTGAACAAGACTTGTGTAGCTTAGATTATTATTTATACTTCAACTGATCTGCTACATCTGCTCCACAGCAAACGCCTTGCATGAGCCAAGATACTCTCTTCTCACTTTGTCTTTAGCATTGAAAGAACACGTAATCCAAAGCTTTTAGAGATTCGTAATCTGTCTTCTCCTGATGCAACCATTAATCTAATGACTTTATTGCTTTTACCTAGGATAGAACAGTGGTACAAAGTCATGTGACCGAGATATAACTTTTAAAAGAACTTTTTCTAACTACAGCTGGTTATTTCTATTTAGGGGTTAGGATAAACAGCCCCCCACCCCCTCCCCCTGAATCGATTCAATGGATTGAGATCACAAGGAATGTCAATACATTCATTTATGTTCATGATAATTCTTTCACAAATTGAGCAACAGAGCACATCTTTTGTCAACGCTCCTTCATTGTGTGTTTTGCGGACAATTACTCTGTTTTTCTACTTGCCATATGCATGTACTGTATGCATGCATGAGTGAACAATGCTCATGAATTTGTGTGCAAATTTGGGCCAAGTGAGCATCAGTTTGATGTTGGATGACATACAACTAGAGGCCATCTCGAGTTGCACTTAATACAAATATTACGATAAATACAGGTTGGAGTAATTTTTTATCAGCTTTCTTTCTGACTTCATATTAAGAAGGTTAAAATCACAACATACTGGTATGTAAAGTGAGCTGTAAATTGAATGTATATTATTTTTGCTTTGAACAAGGTTGGTTTCATATAAGGAAGGTGATAGAAAATATCTGAAATTGTAATAATGCAATAAAAAGAGAAACAGGTGTATGCAAGTGAGATGGGGTATGTATGTCTTTTTTGGAAGTAGAAAGATGAGAATTCTAATTATGAATCCACTTTCAGCTTTCAGAAATATTAGGTCCTACAACATGAAAAGAAATCACACTGTATGTCTCTTTTTTTAAATTCTTTTCTCTATCTGTCAATGCCCGAATTGCATTTATTTGGTTGGCATGGCACCCGAATATAACCTTATTTATTGTATTTCTATATCGAAATGAAATGTATGCCACAACAACAATTTCTTTTTGTACCACTCGTGGATTTACTTTAACAAAAATTGATAAATCATATTGATTCCTGGCAAGGAGATGACTGAAGACAATGTTTTGCTTGATTGCTCGCAATATTTGGGACCCGGGCAATATCTTTTCAGGCGAGAGACCCTATTTAAAATGGACAATAGATAAAAATGCATATACCTTATTAGCTAACGTACCACATAAAGGAAAACAAAATTTACTTTGAAATTAAAATTAACCTCATGGGATACAACCCCCTTCACATACACGGATTTTCCTTACGTGTCCTTACGGATCGCCAACTCGTAGTCAATCGCAAGCATCCGTAAATAACTCGCTGGTATCCGTAAATAGCTCGTCACAACTCGCAACAACTCGCAGACACTCGTAAGGATCCGTGAAAGAAGGGGCAATTTGTTTGACATGTAAAAAATCGTCTTACGATTGTCCACGAATTTATTTGTCCGTAAATAACTCGTAAATCGGTTGTAACAAACCGCTCGCATCAACATGTTACCATTCGAAAACTGCTCGCAAGAATCCGTAAATGATTCGTAAAGATTTCTTTAACGATTTGTTTCGGTTGGTTTACGGATTATTTATGGATATTATTTACGGAATATTTACGGAATATTTACGGATTATTACGAGTGCGTACGTGTTGTTTACGATTTCATTCGGGTCGTGTTACAACGGCTTTTTACGGATTGTTACGAGTTATTGCGAGCACTTTACATGTATTTACGAGTACTTTAAAAAATAGATACGTATATGTTAAGTATTCTCATTTACGTTTTGGGGGGAAGGTATAAAAGTTGCAAATTTGAACACTTCATTTTCAGTTTTTATTTTTTGGTTAAAAATCGAAAGGACTCGTAAATACTCGTAACTAACTCGTAACTATTCGTAACAACACGTTAACAGGTCGTTACTAACACGTAGGTTGCTCGTAGTTATCCGTGACAACTCGGAACAAATTGTAGAGTTATGCCGTAAGTATATCGTAATAACTCGTAATAATCCTTTAAAAAACGTAAATAGCTCATCATAACCCGTAACAACTCTTAAATCGGTCGTAAAAGTTGCCAAATCGTTAGGATCCGTGACAGATCCATGAATTCGTGCGATCCGTAAGGACTCGTAAGAAAAATCCGTGTATGTGAAGGGGGTATAATGCAGGGCTCCAACTTAGCCGAGTTGGAGCCTCGAGTTGTGGCGAGCTGGCTCGATCTGATGGCAAGCCCTTTTATCATTAAAACATATTTCTTTATAGCAAAAAATCAATTCTTGATATCAAAAAATAATGTTGATATCAAGAGTTGAATTCGTGATAACAAGAATCCGATTTCGTGATATAAAGAATTCGATGTTGTGATATCAAGAAATATGTTTTAATGATAAAACTGCTTGCCATCAGATCGAGCCAGCTCGCCACAACTCGTGGCTCCAACTCGGCTAAGTGGGAGCCCTGCTAGACTAGATGATACTTGGTTGTTTCCATAAATAATACAATGATAGTTGTGCACAACCAAGAATGAGAAGTGGTTTAAACATCACAATACTTACAGTGCAGTGACTCGTTTTCTAAGAAATTGTTATCCTCATATATTCACTCAACGTTAGACAACAGAATACTTTACTATGAGTATCATAATTTAATCAAACACTTTATGGTTATATTGACGGAATGGTTTCAATATGTTTTGATGTAACACTACCTTGTATGATGTGTTGGAGTATGATGTTATTAACACTAACTATAAAATGCGTCGTAACATTGGTTCAAAACACAAACTAAGGGCTAAGTCTGATCCAATTCAGAAGGTTTTTGAATGTATAACACCTTTTTGTTGCAGTTATAACGCGTTGCATACATTGCCCTTATATTATGGTTCGGCCACTTGATTATAGGGACTTTTAGATTATGCACGACGAGAACGCAGAATGCCCTTTTAAGGCAATGAGACGTCACTGCCAGTGCCTTAAAAGGACGTCACATTGCCTTAAAGGGGCAGTCCACGTTCTCGTCGTGCAGAATCCAAAAGTCCCTAACATTACTTTTTTATAAACACTGCCATTAAAGTGCGCATACGATCCTAAACCTATGTAAAAAAAAGGTCAACATGTCAATTTTGCTTTCAATCATTAATTCTGCAATTGTAATAATTTATACAAATCATATTAATAAATTTTGAATTCCATTTTGTGTTATCACTAAAAATCCTTTCAATAGTACAACTGTTTCGGGCAATGCATATTAAATATAGGTCACGACCACTTATACTGACACAATATATATATATATATATCTATACATATAAAACTAGTTCTATGGGGACTTGTGTATGAGACCGCGTTACGGGGACTTGGACTTGCCGTGGGTTATTAAAGCAATCTCAACGTAGGATATGTAAAGCTATTCGAGGCGAAACTATATATCATTATATATCATTTGAAATACGAAATACATTCAAATAAAAACAAAATTAGTCTGTCTGTACCAGACCGTGGTGCGCGGACATTTGTCCCCGTAGCCCGGTATATATCCCCATAGCCCGGTATATATCAATGTCCCCATAGCCCGGTATATATCAATGTCCCCATAGCCCGGTATATATATATGTCCCCATAACCGGTGTATATAAATATACCCTATCAAGCCCAAGCTATTATGGTCGAAGGGCAGGGACGGCCGAGCGACTTCCAAAGTGGGGGGGGGGGGGCACCAAGAAAAAAGGGCACTTTCTAGAAAAAGAGCATGTGTCAGTACAACAAAATAATTATCAGAGGTGAAAATAGGGCATTTCTTACAACTTCAATAGGAGGCACTCACCAGGGATGAAAAAAGTCATTCATGAGAATAGGAAAATTGGCATTTGTCGACGGAAAAAGGGCCCCCATCAGATTTTGATAGGGGCATTTAAGGTGAAAAGGGCATTTATGAAAAGGGGATAGGTCCCTTATTAGAAAGGAAAAGGGGCACGTATCATTGGTAAAAAGGAAATTATCAAAGGTGAAAAGAGGCACTTATCGCACCTGAAAATGGGCAAAGACCAGATATAAAAAGGGGCACTTATGTGAATAAAAAAGGGGCACTTATAATAAAGGAAAATGTGCATTATGTCATTGTGATATTTATCAGATATTTCAAAATGAGAGAAAATCGGGTGGGAAATTAAATGAAAAAGAAATTTGACCTGATGGGTTTGTTACAGTATTTAAAGAGGGGTCGGGGCATTGACAGGGATAGCGGCAAATAATTGACAAACAGAGAGAGGAGATAAAGAGAGAGAGATGGAGAGAAAGGAACAAATAGAGGGATAAAGAGAGAGAGAGACAGAGAGAGAGAGAGAGAGAAAGCTTCAACGAATCTTGAGAATTGCATGTATGACATTTCGCCCCCTCATTGACTAGACACATGCTACAACAACATTGTTAATATATATGTGCAATGTGTACCATACAACACATGTTTTATTTATATATTTCATAACAAAATGAGAAAGCTAATGACATGACCAATATTTTACGTTAGTAATATCGGAAAGAAGATTAGTTAGTGATCATATCAGGTGATCATGTTTCAATTTAAATGAATGGATAAAAGTCACATATTATTTGGAACACATCAACACATTGTACATTGCAGATTTGTCTTGTTAGGTGGTTTAGCATGTTATCTGATAACAAGGCACAGTGCACAACCTTTAACGATCACGAAAGAATGAATGATGGTAATACCAAATAATGATCCATTTAATTAATACAAATTTCCACAAATTGACAGTTTATCGTAAACGGATTGTCTTAATAACATAAATGTGCAGAATTGCCAAACAAATCAAGACGAAATTACATCTAGCAAACCAACACACGGAATGGAATGATCAAAGGCAACACAATGCCATGCTTCTTGGATCCTGAAGGATATTAACCGTACAATCTACATGTATGTCAAAGTATATGATTTAGCACCCTTCTGGCTCTCGGCAGACTATTCACCTAGAAAATTGCTAATTATTTAAAAGATCATCGATGAACATTAAACTGTTATATGTCTTATGAAAGAGTGTTTTATCCCAAATCATTTGGTACCATTTTTGTGTGGTATGTGTTCACGCTTAGATGAACAAGAGACATTGTTTGCGAGAGTGCAAAAATCGAATTGCGCCAAAGTTGTCTATGTGATGTTTGAAAAAAACAATTAGAATTTGGGTATTAATTCGGTCTTTGCAGATCTAAATAACACCCCTAACAAAATTAATCATGCCACACATATCAAATATCGAATATCAAATATCAACGAACATTTGTGCGTGTGTGTGTGGGTGTGTGTGCAGGCGCGCCGGAGGCAGTTTGGGATTGGGGGGGGGGGGGGGGGGTAAACATTCCAGGGGGCTCACCTTCCAGGGGCAGTGACGTAATGAGAAAAGAACGTTCGGAAGGGGGGGGGGGGGGCAAACGAATCACCACCAGTCTTACACGTTAAATGCAGGTCCCGCGGAACATTTTCAAGTGAAGAATTAACGATCTGGTAGAGCGTAAATTGGCGTCGGGGTCCTTAGCATGAGCATCGGCAGGGGGGCAGGAGGTCAAGGGGCTAAGCCCCCGAAAGATCTGGGGTTTTAAGTATTTAATTACAGTTAGATGAGCATCCAGGGGCCCTCTTTAAGGCCATTTACGTGTTCCAGGGGGGGGGGGAGGGGGGGGGAGAGCCCCAGAAGCTCAGAGGTTTTAATATCTAACTACGGTCAGATGAGCATCCAGGGCCGCCTTAGAGCCCTTGGTGGGGTGCACGGGGCAGAGCCCCGGAAGCTCAGTGGTGTAAGGTATTTAATTACGGTCAGATGAGCATCCAGGGAACCGCCTTAGGGCCCTTGGTGGGGCTCGGTGGCAGAGCCCCCGTAAGCTCTGTGGTTTTAGGCATTAAATTACGGTCAGATGAGCATTTTTTATACCTTATTTGTGACATTGGCATGTCCCTTATTTTTTCTCTCCGTCTTTCTTTCTTTTTCTCTTTAACATAGGGGGGGGGGGGGGTGGGGATGGGGGGGCTCGAGCCCAGCTACTTTACAGACCATGACATTAAGGCTTCTAAATAAGCGTATTTTCGCCCGACTGTAATTTGGCAATTTCTTATCTTCCAACAAACGCATTAAAAGGGATGACTTACAAGAAAATACCGGAAAATCATTTCATAACAGCAACATTTGTAAATCACTGGTATCGAATAACAAATACACCCCCCCCCCCCCCCACCCCCACCCTATCAGTACGCCAGCGTTTAGGGCTTATGTCTTACACGACAGTATGACGGTATTGTCCGTATACTATATGAATGTATGCAGATGGGTGGGGAGGGAGGGGGATGATGGGAGTAGGGTATATGACGGTATTGTCTGTAAACTATATGAATGTATGCTTATGAAGATGGGTGGGGAGGGAGGGGGATGATGGGAGTAGGGTGTATGACGGTATTGTCCGTAGACTATATGAATGTATGCTTATGAAGATGGGTGGGGAGGGAGGGGGATGATGGGAGTAGGGTGTATGACGGTATTGTCTGTAGACTATATGAATGTATGCAGATGGGTGGGGAAGGAGGGGGATGATGGGAGTAGGGTGTATGACGGTATTGTCTGTAAACTATATGAATGTATGCTTATGAAGATGGGTGGGAGGGAGGGGGGATGATGGGAGTAGGGTGTATGACGGTATTGTCTGTAAACTATATGAATGTATACATATGAAGATGGGGAGGGAGGGAGGGGGATGATGGTAGTAGGGTGTATGAGGGTATTGTCTGTAGACTATATGAATGTATGCTTATGAAGATGGGTGGGGAGGGAGGGGGATGATGGGAGTAGGGTGTATGACGGTATTGTCTGTAAACTATATGAATGTATACATATGAATATGGGGAGGGAGGGAGGGGGATGATGGTAGTAGGGTGTATGAGGGTATTGTCTGTAGACTATATGAATGTATGCTTATGAAGATGGGTGGGGAGGGAGGGGGATGATGGGAGTAGGGTGTATGACGGTATTGTCCGTAGACTATATGAATGTATGCTTATGAAGATGGGTGGGGAGGGAGGGGGATGATGGGAGTAGGGTGTATGACGATATTGTCTGTAGACTATATGAATGTATGCATATGAAGATGGGGAGGGAGGGAGGGGGATGATGGGAGTAGGGTGTATGACGGTATTGTCCGTAGACTATATGAATGTATGCTTATGAAGATGGGTGGGGAGGGAGGGGGATGATGGGAGTAGGGTGTATGACGGTATTGTCTGTAGACTATATGAATGTATGCAGATGGGTGGGGAGGGAGGGGGATGATGGGAGTAGGGTGTATGACGGTATTGTCTGTAGACTATATGAATATATGCATATGAAGATGGGTGGGGAGGGAGGGGGATGATGGGAGTAGGGTGTATGACGGTATTGTCTGTAGACTATATGAATGTATGCAGATGGGTGGGGAGAGAGGGGGATGATGGGAGTAGGGTGTATGACGGTATTGTCTGTAAACTATATGAATGTATACATATGAAGATGGGGAGGGAGGGAGGGGGATGATGGGAGTAGGGTGTATGACGGTATTGTCTGTAAACTATATGAATGTATACATATGAAGATGGGGAGGGAGGGAGGGGGATGATGGGAGTAGGGTGTATGACGGTATTGTCTGTAAACTATATGAATGTATACATATGAAGATGGGTGGGGAGGGAGGGGATGATGGGAGTAGGGTGTATGACGGTATTGTCTGTAAACTATATGAATGTATACATATGAAGATGGGGAGGGAGGGAGGGGGATGATGGGAGTAGGGTGTATGACGGTATTGTCTGTAAACTATATGAATGTATACATATGAAGTTTGGGAGGGAGGGAGGGGGATGATGGGAGTAGGGTGTATGACGGTATTGTCTGTAGACTATATGAATGTATGCAGATGGGTGGGGAGGGAGGGGGATGATGGGAGTAGGGTGTATGACGGTATTGTCCGTAGACTATATGAATGTATGCAGATGGGTGGGGAGAGAGGGGGATGATGGTAGTAGGGTGTATGACGGTGTTGTCTGTAAACTATATGAATGTATGCATATGAAGATGGGGAGGGAGGGAGGGGGATGATGGGAGTAGGGTGTATGAGAGTATTGTCTGTAAACTATATGAATGTATGCATATGAAGATGGGGAGGGAGGGAGGGGGATGATGGGAGTAGGGTGTATGAGAGTATTGTCTGTAGACTATATGAATGTATGCAGATGGGTTGGAAAGGACGGGGTGTCTTCTGTTTTAATGTTTTTTGCTTGTTTTGTATTTTTTTTTTAAGGTTTTTCTTCATGTAAAAAATGTGAACTGCATGCATACTCGATATAAAGGAAGGAGGTGAAGGGGAAGTGGGAGAAAGGGGAATAAAAGGGGAAGGAGACATGCAAGAATAGAAGGGGGGCCGGAAGACAGAGAGGCGGAATAAGAAACACTATAGATGCCGGGAGAAGACAAGGAGAAGGGAAAAAAAAGGAAATTAAAAAGGGAGAAGTGCTGATTAAAAGTTAACCTTACATGACCGTTGCACATCATTAACCTACATTTATGTTTCCCTTCATAATTATAGTACTTATATAATACTGGTTTGTGCAACTTTATGATTTCCTTAAAAATAACTTGCAAAGCAAGTCATAATCATCCATTTTATGACATTTTAATACTTGTCATCATAAGAAGCCATGCAGTGGCATGTTATCATTGTGTTTATTCCTCTATGAATTAATAACCCTACAAGTCTTCCAGTTAGTGGTGGCAAGTATGTAATCTTCTTGTACAGAGGAGTACCCACCCCCCCCCCCCCTCCCTCTGCATGAGCAATTTCATTGCAATTTGCATTGAACCAAACTTCTATTTTATCTTCTTTTTTTCCTTTTTTTTTGGATTCCATTTTAAAACAAAAAAATCATGAAAGTTGCGTAGAAATGGCTTGCATTTCACACATCTGATAATGTGTTTGAATTGAACCTGAAATTGGAATTTTCTAATAAGAAAGTACATCTCCAAAGTATAAGTCTGAATAACTGCAATTATAAACTGAGCTAGAATGTAGGATGATTATGTTACGGAGACAACGCGGAGTCATCCATTACTGGTAAAATAAATCATAATTATGAATTTCAATCTGGTTTTCGACATGATTATTCGCCGGCTGAAACATGTCTAATTCATTTGACTGATTATTTGAGGAGAGAAAATTCCCAAGGGCACTTTGTTGGTATGGTGCTCCTTGATCTGCAAAAAGCTTTTGATACATGCAGTTAATCATTGCGTCTTATTGAAGAAGTTACAACTTAAGGGTTTTGATAAGGCAAGTTTAGATTGGTTCAGATCCTACTTATCTAATCGACACCAAGTAGTGGCCATTCATATATTCGTTCCAAACTAATGCCTATAACATGCGGTGTTCCTTAGGGAAGCATTTTAGCCCCAATTCTATTTTCAAGTTATATAAATCATATGTGTATTTCATGTATAGATCTATACGTGTGTCGATTGGATGATTGATAATAAACTTTCTTTACACTTGGGAAAAACAGAAAGCATTTTATTTTGTTCTAAAAGTAGTTCTAAAAAGTCATTTGAATTCAAAGTGACACACAATAATCAAGCAATCAAGAGAAAAGAGTCTGTGAAGTATTTAGGCATTGAGTTGGCTAGCGCAATTTCATTTTCATCTTTAGTAGAATCAGTTGTAAAAAAAGCAAATTCTCGTCTGAAATTTTTGTACAGATATCAAAGTTGTATGGATTTAAAAGCAAGACGTACACTCTGTTTTGCTCTTATTCAATGTTTATTTGACTATGCTAACCCTGCATGGTATAGTAACATAAACAAGTCAGATCAAAAGAAGTTGAATATTATACAGAACAAAATGGTGAGATTTATCAACTGTTCTGGTCCAAGAACTTATGTTGGCTACAGCGAACTTTCTAAAGCTGGTTTTCTTGAAGTCGACCAAAGATCAAAACAACTCGTATTGCATCACGTGCATAAAATATATCATACTAGGTCGATCCATTATATTCGATCTTGTTACTGACGTACATGATTATAATACAAGAAATAGCCGATTCAACTTTAACTTACCAGAAAGAGTAGGTAGTATTGGAAATTCGTTTTATTACAATGCCATAAAACATTGGAATTCCCTTCCCAATGGTGTAAAAGAAATAGGAAACTATGATCATTTTAAGAGGAAAATTAAAGGAATACCTAATACTTGACAGTCAGAGAAGAGAAGTGAATGACACGTTATATGATTGAAATTTTTATTCTTCTGTCGGTTCATACTTTTTCATGTTGTATATACTTATGTTTTCGTACGTTATAGAAATTCTACAAATTCATCATTATTTTCCTCTTCTTCCTTCTCCTCTTTTTCTTCTTCTCCTTCTTCTTTTTCTTCTTGTACTTAATATCATTTCTATCATCAGTTTAATGTTGCTATTATTATTATCTTTAATAAGTAGTTCTTTTAATTTTCTTATCTGTCTGTAAATATTACTATTTTAACTTATTAATGTTATACATGTCTGTAAGGGACCCCACTGGAAATAAGCTCTCGAGCTTCGTGGGTTATCCTGTTCAAGCTGACTTATTTTTGATCTGTTATTATTGTATATTGTTGTATGTTGGAAGCTTGTCGAATAAAAATCAATCAATCAATCAATTAATCACAATAGAGCAGTTAAATGATAATCTCAGATCAACAAAAAAGACAAATCCACGTGACGAGAGTATTGGAAATTTTGAGTATAACTCCCGTATAACTCTGGAAAACGAAAAAAGTAGTAAGGCCTCACGAATGATTTTGTATATCTTTCGTAATTTGAATGTTGCTCAAGATAAAACAGGTGCACTAAGTACACCAACCCGAAATAGTGTCAAAATTGGACGTAAAATTATGAATTTGCCGTTTGAAATATATGTACATTACTGTAGGTACATGTCACTGTAATAGAAACACAATTAAATGCAATCGTAATCACCAAACGGTTCGAAAACTTGGAAGTTGGATATGCAATGCCGCTATTGAGTACGTGTAGCTAGCCCTGTAGCGTGTGCACCATGGACTTATAAGACACTATGCATGTATATAACACAGTAGTTTATATTTTCAGACCTTATTGTATCTTTAGAGGAAATAATGTTAAAAGAGAAAGTTTTAATGGTCATCTATACATCTAATTTTAAATTTTTAAGATTAATTCTGATGCAACATAGCACTTTTTTTAAGGAATATAAAATCATTTTATCACTAGATCAAACCAGATTTCCCCAATACTACTTCAAAATGCTGCAAGGCAAAGACTATTACTTTGGCTAGGGGGCGCGGCTTATTTAATGGCTTTCCCTGAAAAATCTCAGGGAAAGTCGTTAAATGACGTCAGCTTGTATGAATTAGACTAGACCCTATCTCGCGCGGTTCTCGGGGATATCGCAGCCAATAAAGATCGCGCCATCAATCGGCTTAACGTTTATAGTCGGCGAATTACAAAAATCTATATAGGGCCTATCTCGCGCGGTTCTCGGGGATATCGCAGCCAATAAAGATCGCGCCATCAATCGGCTTAACGTTTATAGTCGGCGAATTACAAAAATCTATATAGGGCCTATCTCGCGCGGTTCTCGGGGATATCGCAGCCAATAAAGATCGCGCCATCAATCGGCTTAACGTTTATAGTCGGCGAATTACAAAAATCTATATAGGGTCCAGAACTAGACTACGCAAAACGCGACAATTGCTCCGCCGACATCTGCTCCGCCGACAATTGCTCCGCCTGAAACGACACTTGCTCCGCCGACATTTGCTCCGCCGACAATTGCTCCGCCGACAATTGCTCCGCCGACATTTGCTCCGCCGACATTTGCTCCGCCGACAATTGCTCCGCCGACAATTGCTCCGCCTGAAGCGACAATTGCTCCGCCGACATTTGCTCCGCCGACATTTGCTCCGCCGACATTTGCTCCGCCGACAATTGCTCCGCCGACAATTGCTCCGCCGACAATTGCTCCGCCTGAAGCGACAATTGCTCCGGTGACATTTGCTCCGACGACATTTGCTCCGCCCAAAAAGTGTCCCATAAACTACAAATGCTACTAGTACTACGACAAATGCTTCGCCGACAATGTTTTTTTTACACGGGTTATTTTCGTTTCTTTTTTTTCTTCTTCATTTTCTGAATGCATTTCATGAAATAATGTAGATGAAATGAAATGAATGAATGTTGATGAAGAGGGAGGAAAAAGGAGTTACCTAAAAGTCATTTCGAATATACTGAAATAACTTTCCATCTATCACTGTACGTCCCATATAATGTACACTAAACACTCATTACATGTCGTGGGAAGTTTTAAAAAAAAAGTAGAGCAGCAAGCCAAATTCCCCAATACGCGCATATACCTCCTAGTTAATTTCAAACAGCTCATCATGTAAGACATTTCTACTCTGAACATTCCTATACTCTCTTTGGATTAATTTTGTAAGAGAATATATGATATATTGTTTGCCGAAGTGTGCCGGATATTATTTAAGCTTTCTTAAGGTGCCTGAAAATGTCTGTTCTGGAGATTCCGTTCAGTAATGTTCTCCGGCTTACCAGTTGTTTAATACCTCCATAATATATAGCCATTTGCAATATCAGTATAACTGTACTTAGTAGTGTGGAGCTGTATAATCCCTTGATGTAGGTATGTTATACGTCAAGAATATTAAGAGTTTTCTTGCAAAAGGACCTAAATCCCCTTTAGCTATTTGGGAGTAAATCGAGGTTTTTATTTTAGACATTTTCTTTGTTCTTTCACCATAATTTTTTCTTATATCTTGAAGAGTTACCATAAGATGTAATCATATGACAGTTTGAATAATCTTGCGGTTATTTACCCCCCCCCCCCCCCCAAAAAAAAAGAAAAAAAAAAAAAAAAGAAAAAAGATTATTTAAAGGGAAAACAAATTATAACCCTTTCAAAATGCAATCATTTTCTTCCTCAGGAATGTTATGAAACACCATACTTGTGAGATCTTCATGTAAATCAGATCATTATCTAGAAGGTCAAGAGAAAGAAATTGTAGACATATCTCAGAACATTAAAGCAATGTACATATTCCCTCCGAGAGGATATATTACTTGATTGATGATTCACAGCATGATAGTCATAGCCAGGAAGCTGGAAATATGTGGGTAATAATCAAGAAAACAAATTACCCAAAACATGTTTTCATTTGTTTTTCTCATCCACCCCATTTAACGGTGCCTATTAATTTTAAAAGCTTATTTTGCAATCTTTCTATTTTAGAGCAGTTCGACGAATGTACGTTTCCTGTTTGAGCTGTAATTTGTTAGATTGTTATTAAGGATATTTACCATCCAACAATTGATATGTAGGATTGTTTTTATGCTATAATGCTGCCTGTTGCATACCATTTGAGAGTGTTTTGGCAATTGTTCGGTTAACAGGAGTAAGAGAAATGTTTCTTATCCTTTTTGAACATATTTGCAATATCAGCATAGATTCTTTGATATGTTAATTGTATTAATTGTATGGTGCCCAATCCTCTTGTTTTCGAGTTTGGTTTTTAAAAGATTCTTTGATCAATATCTCGGATGTCTGTTCTTTTTGCGTGTTGCCTAGTTTTGGAGACAATTCGGAATGACGCATAAATAGGCCTACTTTGTACTTGCATAATAATGCATATCCAAAAACTGGTTAAAAGCAACCTTAAGTTTTGGAAAAGGATTTTTGTGTATGTTTTCGCATTTTTTCCCCTTCTGAGTTAGGAAGAATGTCATAACTTTTTTTAAAGGTTCCCTGAAAGGGGGTTGCTCGTCAAAGGCCTTTATCATGTATATTAAGTAATGTCAAGAAATGGCTGGATTTGGGCTGAACATTCATGCCAGAACAAATTGAGTTTGGTCCCTTGTAGTACTACTCGTTTATGCATGCAGCGCAAGTGCCTGAGGCGGACTTTCGTGTGCAAAATTATCGATTCGATAATCCCTAAATCTTGTTTATGTACACCTAATCTAATTTCATAATGCTTTGAAACGGTTTATTTCGAAATGTAATTGGATGACCAGTACTCCAATAAAAAATTGATTGGAATTGAGATAAGAAGAAGATAAACCGAGTAGAAAATGATGTGACGGTCATGCAAATTAGGCCTATACAGTTTGTAGAAGAATTAGGTTGAAACAATATGAAGATAATTTTGAAAAAAGTTCTTTCAGGAAATGATAGTAACTTATGATATAACATATCTGCATCATGAAATTGTTTGGTTGAATATGTGATGTAAGTTTTTGTAATTATTATTTGAAACGATAAGAATAAAGAAAATGAATAACACTGTTATTTTATTATCTTTATGGTTTAGTTCTATGCCTTTCTGCTTATTCCCATTTATACAAATCATTATGTTGCAGTTTGATGTTAGTTCTTCAAAATAAGCCAATTGCTCTTCTTCCGGTGGCTCCGTGAGTCCCCTTAAAGTCAGCGAAAACAAAGTACTCGAATGAGACGGGGTCTTTTACACACTAATATATATATATATATATATATATATATATATATAATTATAGTAAAGCTACATACACTTAACTGAAGGAAAGAAACCTATAGAAAACGGACTGGATATTATTGAAAATGCTATTCTAAACAAGAATGTACTACATTACGTTACAATTTCACGAGAGAAATAGAACTCGAGAGGGGGAGAAGAGAAGAAGTGATGAAATTGAAAAAAGACTAATAGCATGAGAGGAAAGAAAAGAGCCAAAAAGACAAGAAAAGGGTGTAAAAAGGAAAAGGATGAGCAAGAGAGAAAGAGAGAGAGATAGCCTTGAGCTTTGGATCAGCTAATGAGTAATACATGAAACAGATTTTGAGCGGAGTAATTATCTTTCGCCGGAGAACTTGCATAAGGAGCTATAACTTGATTTTCTCTTTTTATCAAACATGGGGAATAGCAAAAAACGGCTGAGCATTTATTGCACTAATTACCAGAGGAGCATTCATATCTTCCAAGAGGCCGCACTTTTGGATCGGAGAGCAATTTTATTGTTGGCGGAGCATTGTCTTTTAAGGGGTACTTTTGGGGAGGAGCAACAATTGTCGTATAGCCTTTGTATTTTACGGGGCAATTTTTGAGCGGAGCAAATGTCGGCGGAGCAATTGTCGGCGGAGCAATTATCGGCGGAGCAAATGTCACCGGAGCAATTGTCGCTTCAGGCGGAGCAATTGTCGGCGGAGCAATTGTCGGCGGAGCAAATGTCGGCGGAGCAAATGTCACCGGAGCAATTGTCGCTTCAGGCGGAGCAATTGTCGGCGGAGCAATTATCGGCGGAGCAAATGTCACCGGAGCAATTGTCGCTTCAGGCGGAGCAATTGTCGGCGGAGCAATTGTCGGCGGAGCAAATGTCGGCGGAGCAAATGTCACCGGAGCAATTGTCGCTTCAGGCGGAGCAATTGTCGGCGGAGCAATTGTCGGCGGAGCAATTGTCGGCGGAGCAAATGTCGGCGGAGCAAATGTCGGCGTAGCAAGTGTCGCTTCAGGTGGAGCAAATGTCGGCGGAGCAAATGTCGGCGGAGCAATTGTCGCGTTTTGCGGAGCAATTGTCGCGTTTTGCGGAGCAATTGACGGCGGAGCAATTGTCGGCGGAGCAATTGTCGGCGGAGCAATTGTCGGCGGAGCATCTGTCGGCGGAGCAATTGTCGGCGGAGCAACTGTCGGCGGAGCAACTGTCGGCGGAGCACCTGTCGGCGGAGCATTTGACGTCGGAGCAAATGTCGCGGAGCAAATGTCGCGGAGCAATTGTCGCGTTTTGCGGAGTAAATGTCGGCGGAGCAATCGTCGGCGGAGCATGTGTCATGGAACCTGTATGCTCCAATGAAGCAATACAGATTGTATAGATTGTTTTCATTACTTTTAATAAAGTATTACCTGCAAGTTCAGCGGGCAGCCTCAGATTTTATGAATGATGGAAGGGGTTCAATTCGCCCCCCCCCCCCCTAATCTATGGAAATATAATTTTAAAGCACATTATCAGGCGAAAATGGGGATTTATTCAGGCAAAAATGTATACGTTATATAAAGCACATGAGGGCTCCAGTCCCTACTTTGACCCCTAGATTATGCAAGGTACACATATTGCTCTCCTTCTCTACATGAATATTCATGATGGAAATGCTGCTTTAACTAATACATTTAACTTACATTGTACTTCATACTACTATGCATTCTACATAATATATTCAGAAATACGTCAATGTGCTCAAATATAGCCTTATATCATGAGGTTAATTTTTAACTTAAAAGTAAATACTGTTTTCCCTCATGTGATATGATAGCTGATAAGGTAAATGTATTGTGATTTATTGCCCGTTGTAAATATAGCGATGCATACATTTTCCTATCAGTTTAAGAAATATATATTGGAGTTCATAGAACGAAATTAATATTTCAGATTGATGTATATATTTGTTTTGACAAAGTTGTATTGACTGTGTTATCTTTGGCCCAATTTGGTACTTGTCCATGACAGTAATAGCTTGTCTGAAGGCGATAGAGGGCGAGGGATGATGGTTATTCTTACCATGATTAAGCACATGTGTAATTGACTTTGGCTCTTTAACTATCATGATATTGTGTCAACCTCGGACAGTATTCTAATAAATATGTTGTCTTTCGTTGTTAAGATATGGTTAAATCTGAAGGAAATTCCAAACTTAGTACCAAATTTTGACTTAATTTTTTTTACAACTGAAGCAAAATAGCACATTACATTGAGGTAACATTATAATATGATCTCATTCTTTCATGAGGTTTCAGTAACAGTTTGAGCACATTGACGTATTTCCCACTATCTACATATTTTATTTCTGCCTTATCGTCTCTCTTCCTCTTTCCCTCATCCCCGTTCTTAATTACACTGTGCCCCTCAACCCACCCCCTCTCAATTATATTTTTGCACAAAGAAAAAATAAGAGTGACAAATTCAGATCATGTTATGCATGTTTGATATATTTCAATGTTTCTACATAATGATTTAATAATACACATGTTTGGACATGATCACCTAGAACATACACTTTGTCTCGCACCACAATGAAGCTATATAGATTGTACATACATGTATTATTACTTTCAATAAAGTATTGTTTGCAAGATCAGGGGGCGGCTCCGAGATTGTATAAATTGCAGGAGGGGTTCAATTCCTCCAAAATCTATGAAGAAAAAATGAAAGGAAAAACTATTATGGCAAATATAGGGGGACATTCATCAAAAAATGTATGATTTATATGAAGCATACAAAAAAGGCAAACAAGGAAAGGAGAGTTCCAGTGCCTACTTTGCCCCCTGGAACCACCCCTGAAGATTGTGCCAGTAACAAATATTGCTCCTCTTCTCCATGAATATTCATGATGGAAATGCTGCTTCAACTTACGGAAATATATTATGTACTTTTCATTACCATACATTCTTCATATTCATTCAGAAATATTTACATGTGTTTCAAACAAGATGTTTTGCATATCGATTTTACAATAACTTATGAAAGAAAGAGATCATATTATAAGGTTACATTCATGCAATATTTCGCTTCAGTTTGAAAAAGATTTAATTCAAAATTTGGTATTAAGTTTGGATTTCCCTTTTAGATTCAACCACATCTTAACAAGCCTTAAGAGATAACATAATTGGACAAGCTGAATGCTTTCCACACAACTGTGCCAGGAGTGTCATTTTTGACAGACATGGCGCATTATAAATGTTCAATATTATTATTGCTGCATAAGATTATATATTGTTTGTTATTTTCCCTGTTTTTGTCTTCTTTTTGGTGTGCGGTATATAATTTAACAAAAATAAACATTGAAATAAGTTACACAGTTTTGTTATTTATCAGGAG
This sequence comes from Strongylocentrotus droebachiensis, assembly GCA_035222895.1. Taxonomy (NCBI): domain Eukaryota; kingdom Metazoa; phylum Echinodermata; class Echinoidea; order Camarodonta; family Strongylocentrotidae; genus Strongylocentrotus; species Strongylocentrotus droebachiensis. The sequence goes on from JAVYIG010010334.1 coordinate 68,627, forward strand.
ACAATTCATATTACACAGTCATGACGATAGATGTAGCATAGAGTATTAAAGTATGACGTCATAATGTCTAAGTTTTCAAGGTTGCTGGTTCCAATCAATAGGAGCTTTAAGATTGAGTGGACGAGAACACGACGAACGCCGACTGATCACGCGCGTCAACGTACTCAACTGCCCATGTTGACTACAATTAGAAATCTGTTAGATTGCACTTGACGATACACATGCATGCAGGAAGTAGTTCCTCATTCTACCCCCAACAATTGCTGTGGTAGAACATCCCTTCACTGCTATTATGTAAAAATGTGTAGAACAGCATGTGACACCTGTTCTACATATTTTTACATAATAGCAGGGAAGGGATGTTCCTTTGTCTACCTGAGGAACTGTACATTTTATGCGCACGCGGCATATACTAGTACCGTACTAGATTTTGGACATTCAAGGTTGACGCATTCTCGATCGCCGACTAAGACGACGTGACGCATGCACAGTGCCTTAAAATGACGTCACACGTTGCAGTCAAATATGTTGACGTTCAAATCGAAAAGTCCCTAATGTTGTGCTTAACAATGGTGTCACCGTGTGGTGATCACGCCGACGTCAAGCATTGCCCTGTTCCAGCCCGTTGCTTGAATGATTTCACAGTGAACCTTATACGCATGCTTTGTTGTTAAGAACCAGTACTCTGGATTACGAGCAAATATGACATTAGCACTTCGGTACTATATGCTGAGTACTATTGAAAACCATAGACATACATAAACAGTTCGCTAGAGGATGATCATGAAAAGGCACTCTCAATCGTTAAGTAGAATGTAGGTATTGGTATTGATGTATCTAAATGACTTCAAAATCAAATACTCTAGGAACACTTGTGCAAGAGATGAAATACAATCAAATAAATTAACACAACTGTAGTGACAGAAAGAAGTGATTGATTTTAATCCAAATCATACAGATACTGTACTTAAAAATATTATGTGTACTTCAACTGATCTGCTACTATTGTTCCACAGTAGAGGCCTTTTATTAGCAAAAGTTTTCTGTTCTCACGTTGCTTCATCATGGAAAAAACACGTAATCCAGAGTTGATAGAGTTTCATGATCTTACCGTTATGAACATATTTATCTAATCACTATAACCCTTCTACATTGGATAGAATGGTAATACAAAGTCTTGTGACCGAAATATATATCTGAATAACTTTGTCTAATAAACTACGGTTGGTTATCTGCATGGTATATAATTCTTCCTAGCGAAATAAAAATATTAGTTTCAAGGGGAGTGGGCTTAATCATACTTCTCCCCCCCCCCCCCCACTCCACGTCCACGAACCCCTGTAACGCTTCTCTATGCATAACAAGGAACCTAAATGCA
>JAVYIG010010335.1:0-70001 GCA_035222895.1 Strongylocentrotus droebachiensis
AGGGTAGGGAGCTGGTAAATACATATACTACCTTGAATAGGCTAAATTATTACCAAAACTTTCATTCACATATGTCAAATTAGAGCTTTCAATTCATCAATATCACCATCCATTATGCCTTTTGCGTTCTGGATGCATATGTTTCTGCCATTATATTTTGCTATTAAAGCTACCTTGGTTTAACCCTAATCCCATTGGGCTATTTTGATCACTTGAGTCATTGGGGGGGGGGGGCCTTTTTGGCCCCCCCCCCCACCCCCCCCCCCCCTCCCCCCCCACCCCCCCCCCCCTCCCCCCCCCCACCCCCCCCCCCTCCCCCCCCCCACCCCCCCCCCTCCCCCCCCCTCCCCCCCCCCCCCCCCCCCGCCTCTGATCTCGGCCGCTGATCGCCGCGATCGCGCCGAAAATCGGCATGTACATAGCCTGTGATGTAAACTGCGAGACTGCGTAGTCAATTTTTGTTTAAATCCACTCATTATACTAATTATGCTAATTTATGCGTAAAAAACAATAAAAATGATAAATATAAATAAATCATTAAATAAAAGCTCCAAACATCCTCATCTTTTGTGCAGATACTCTTAGTAATGTTCTTAATATATTAACAAGAAAAAAAATTGGTATCAAAATTAATTTCTTATGTATTTTATTGTTTTTATTAAGTTCTTATGTATTTCTTTGTTTTTTCAACCTTATTATTTCTATTGTTTTTTCGATAGAAATTGTTGGTGATATAATTAGAGTCATAAAAAGCAGATTTTTTAACCGTTTCAGCCAGTGAAAGGAAAAATAGACAAAGATTTATGAATTTTGACTGAATACACAATTTACATTGACTTTGTACATGAAATCACGTTTTTGAGCCATTTTTGGCTTGACAAATTTTTTTTTCAAACGCGCGTAACGTCGTAACCACACACCCGGTCGTCGCAAATTTGGTCTCAAAAGTTGCGCGAGACTTAAAACAAAAAAGTCACATAAAATCATGGCGCGAGCTTTTCGCGTTTCAGACTTATCGCGAAAAATGTCGAGGGGGGGGCCTAAAGAGCCCCCCCCCCCCCCCAATGGGATTAGGGTTAATGAAGGCCACACAACTTCGCCAAGTCTTCTAGACACTCTATAAAGGCCTATAAAAAAAAGATGTTGTATTGCCCTTTAGGTATCAAAACATGGGTCGGTCAGTCAGGTTTTTTTAAACGTTAAACAAAAATTGAAAATTAAAAAGCCAACTGTAGACTTCAAGATATTGGGGTCGGTCGCAAAGGGCAATACAACATCTTTTTTGTTTAGACCTAACAACAAACAAACAAACAAACAAATACAATGACGGAATACTTGCTTACCTCACGAAGGTGGTGAAGCTTGGTCCATCCATACTGAGAGGCTTGAAAGAATGCGTCTCTTGGCCTGTGACAGAATCTATCAAGAAACTCTTCTGGTCACCTCTTATGAAGTAGGATACCTCTCTGGTAGAGTGCACTAGGTTCTGTGACACATCCAGGCTGGGATCCGACGGGAAACCACTCAGCAGGAATGCACTCTGCTGTCTTGGTGGATTACTGCACTTGTTGAAGTTGAAAGTCTTGGTAACGTTGAGTCCGAAATGAGGACCTGCATGGAAATCCAGGAAATTATACACCACAAGGTAAGAAAACCATATTTATTTAAGATACATACAAATGATAAACTGCGGCTTTTTCTTCCATGTTGTCAAGTTAGGGAGTTTCAAGAATTATACTGGATCATTTGCACCTCTATCTAACAAATTCAATTATGATAATATGTTGTCTAGTGGTCTAGTAGATAAGTCACCGGACAGTAGATCACAAGCTACAGGCTTCTGATTTCTTGCTATTGCCACTATGGTATTTAGCCATAGAGGGCTGCACTGCATGGCCGTAGGTATATGTGTCCCATATAAATACAATGGGTCAAGAACTGGAAATCATAGTTTTGGAGCCAGTGTAATATTAGGCAACAGATTAAGATGGTGCCTATAACATGAAACCTGGACAATTTTCAGTAAAATCAGGAATTTGTTGGCACTGCCGTACATCCTCTATGCCATGGAAGCCGGAAGGATCTCATCGTCTTCCCCTGTATCATATCTTTGCATGTGCTAACCTGTGCAGTGTGGGAGGTATATAGTCACCCTCTACTGTCTAATGGTGGTATAGGGACAATTGAAAAGGACAATACATGAAATGAGTTACATGTTTGTATCACTTTGGATCTATTGTCCATTGTCCTCCCTCCCTCCCTCCCTCCCTCCCTTTCTCTCTGTCTTTGATAATGAGTTTAGTATTGCCACTTACTCTGAAACACGTTGTTGCTCAACAGCCTGCCCTCTACGTTAAAAGGCTTCACACTGTATACCGTCTCACATTCACCAGCTACTCCAGCCTTGAAAGAAAAGAAATAATGAACAAATGCAAAATACCATCAAATAACTCTGAAGGAAAGCCTAATGATATAGAAACAGAAAAGGAATAGAGGCACATACCAGGTAAAACTGTTCCAAAAAAATTCTACATAAAAATGACTGAAAATTCTAATGGTTAAACCAAATGCACATATCAGTAATTGCAAACAGCATTTCAAAAGCATGAGACACTTAAAAAATTATCAACTTAAAGGGGGTATAGCATGACGAGACTGTGTCTTTCCCGTGGCATGACTCGGGCCATTCAGGTATAATACGACTATGGACGACGCAACCGTAGTATTCACGTGTGTTCAAAATACGAGAAACCGAAGCGTGAGGAGAACTTCGGTCTGTTTCGCGAATGCTAGCACGCGCTGACCGTTAATCAAGTCCATTTGTTTACGTGCAGTTGTCCAAAAGAAGTTGTAGATGGCGTTAACCAGTATTTGGCATGCTATCACTTCCTTTAACCAGGAAAACAGTGTAAAAATAGTTTTATTCATTAAAACTCTTTTACATTTTGCTACTGGTAAAATGAAATTCATACATAGCTTTAAAAAAAAAAATCTTTTACATATCATATGTTGCATTTTTAACATGCACTTTTAAATCCCTCAGGAGCAATATCACTCATTACTCCTGTGTATTTCATCACTGGTGGAAATATTGAAGCAATACTAAAATGATGAACTTTCTGCACTAGCCTACTGTTTATTGCAAAGCCCCATCTCATGGTCAACTTGCAACAGTGAAATAAATAAAAAAGAATAATGATGCTTCATATATAAACCCCCATATGATATTTTTCATAACAAACAACAAACACAAAATGATTTCAAACCTCAATCACAGTGTAGAGTGTCTTCTGCCCTTGTTCCTGCAAGGTAGCGTCTGGATCAGACTCGCCTTTTAGATCCAGAATGAAGAGGGATATGATGGATCGTTTGATGTTCACCGAGGTCAGGGACTCACCGCTTTGAGGGAACACCATTTCGATCTAAATCATGAAATAAAATTGATACATTTAAAAAATCATGCATATGTTCACTGAGATCAGGGACTCATCCGGTCAAGGGAACATGGTTTCGATCTAAACCATGAAATAAAAGTGATACATTTAAAACACTCATGCTTTATGTTCACTGAGATCAGGGACTCGTCCGGTCAAGGGAACATGGTTTCGATCTAAACCATGAAATAAAAGTGGATACATTAAAACACTCATGCTTTATGTTCACTGAGATCAGGGACTCATCCGGTCAAGGGAACATGGTTTCGATCTAAACCATGAAATAAAAGTGATACATTTAAAACACTCATGCTTTATGTTCACTGAGATCAGGGACTCGTCCGGTCAAGGGAACATGGTTTCGATCTAAACCATGAAATAAAATTGATACGTTTAAAAAACTCATGCATATATATGTTCACTGAGATCAGGGACTCGTCTGGTCAAGGGAACATGGTTTCGATCTAAACCATGAAATAAAATTGATACGTTTAAAAAACTCATGCATATATATGTTCACTGAGATCAGGGACTCGTCTGGTCAAGGGAACATGGTTTTGATCTAAACCATGAAATAAAAGTGATACATTTAAAACACTCATGCTTTATGTTCACTGAGATCAGGGACTAGTCCGGTCAAGGGAACATGGTTTTGATCTAAACCATGAAATAAAAGTGATAGATTTAAAACACTCATGCTTTATGTTCACTGAGATCAGGGACTAGTCCAGTCAAGGGAACATGGTTTTGATCTAAACCATGAAATAAAATTGATACGTTTAAAAAACTCATGCATATATGTTCACTGAGATCAGGGACTCGTCCGGTCAAGGGAACATGGTTTTGATCTAAACCATGAAATAAAAAATAATATATCTTAAAAACTCATTGCATGATGAAGGTTTATGCCTTGTGCATATTAAAGCTGCAAGGCACATGATACAGAGTTTCAATCACACCCACAGTGATAATCTCCTTTGGTAAGTCATTGATCTACATTTGCTACTCGATCTCCATCCAAGTAAAGTAAGTGGGTACTGGGTTGGAAGAAAGCTCAAGTGCGTAAGCACCTAATCATAGAAGCCAGACCAAGGGAAATAGATCAAGTTCAAAATAATCAGACATGCAGTTCTGGGCATTCATTATCATCTCTTTCGAATAGCAAGTACGTAAAATATTATGAAATGAAACCTAAAAAAACTGCATACAGTACCCGGCCTGAGTCGTAGGAGAAGTCAGTTTGCTTGCGTAGCTCTTCTACGAGGCGTTGTGCCTCGGTGCCCTCTACAGGTACGAAAAGAGCAGGTTTCTGAAGCTGAAGAGGATCATCGACTTCATCCTGGAATCTCTCTAGGGATATGCTGTTCATCTACGTCCATATCAGATCAATGATAATAGTAAGCAATTAATTATATCATACAATTAGTCATTTAATTCATTTTTATTATCTGGTACATGTATGTTTATGTTATCCATCTATCATGTGAATGTTACTGTTGTTCAGTCACAGGGCTTTGAATATCTTTAATGCAATGAATACCATTTTTGTTTAAACACAGAAAAAGTGTCTGACATGCAAAAAGAAATTTTAAAAAAGGGAAAAGGGTGCCTTCTATAATCTAGTTGAAGATAGGCCCAAAGTAAAGATTGAGACACGTATGTATTATAGATAATTTAAGCTACCTTAGGGGCAGTTATCTGAAATCTCAAACATGAACAAAAAACAAAAAGTTTCCTCATTTTTCAAAAGTATACGGTAATCTTTTCGTAAATTGTCCCCAAAGAGGTGTGGGGGAGGGGTAAAAGGTATCAAAGGTCTAGCAGTTTGTTGCCTCCCCCCCCCCCCCCCCTCCCACGCTAACCCAGAACTGTTCTTACCAGCATAACAAAGTGGTTGCCAGGATGCATCATAAGCTTGATGTCAGCAGAGATTTTAAGACCGGAGTAATCGCTCGACTCCCCTCCATCTATTCCTGTTAGAACCTGCCCCTCGTAGTGGTAAGTGTATTCACATCTCAACGTGTAAGATTCATCTGGAGAATGGCGACAGAAAATGAGTTAATCAACTGCATGGTCATTTCATTACAAACTGTTGGATGGACAATTGTGGTGAAGATTTAAATTAATTGGATAGGAAGATTTTTGTTAAGGAAGGAAAGGGAACAGACAGGGTTATATTTCAGGAGAGGAGGAATCCCACAGACAAGTTTAGTTAAATACAGAAAAGCTACTTCATAGCACCAGAAGAGCTCTTCTAATGAAGAAAGAAGAGATGAGAGAAAACTGAGAAAGATAAAGAGAGAAAGAGAGCAAAAAAGAAACAGGTACGAAAACTAGAGAGCTAGGAAACAGGGAAGGAGAGAGAGAAGTTTGAAGGCCCTCCTTCGTAGTTATAACTTTCAAACTTACTTCTAAAGAAATTAAGTCTGTAATGCAATAAAAAGGAGAACGTGGACGGTAAAAATGGTTACAAAGTAGGGAAAAGTACAAACATTTCTACTACAGTAGTGATATATTCAAGTTATGTGTTGGCTTTTGCATGGTATGAAAATATTCTTGTTATTATTATTGAATACTCTATATAATTATTTGTGACAATTAATATTATTTTTTTCTCATTCAACACCAAGCTTTTTTTTCTAATCGCTTTTTAGGAATGATTTTCCATATATTACAGGATATCTGTACTCCACGATTCAAATACTTTGATGACCATTTAAAAGAGTTGTACTGGTACATGTATATAAATTTAAAAGAAACACAAGAAATTGTGTCAACTTACCACATGTGTGATTTGACTGTCCAAATCCTGGGGCCACAAAGGCCACAACAGTGAACAAAAACAGGATTATATTCCTCATATTTCTTGGGTGGATAAACATTGTCATCACATCACAAGCAAAGTAAGAAATAAGTCTCAATCCAGCAAAGAAATAAATCTCAATCCAGCAAAGAAATAGGTCTCAATCCAGCAAAGAAAAAAAGTTGCCTGATGTATACCAATTACAAGTAGGACTAAATGAATCACGTCTGCGAAGCTTGTTTTGCAATCACATCATCTGACAATTATCAGAAAACTTGCGGTCACAGACTACCTGATAGCGAGGAAAATGATAGGGCGATGCTAACATGTTTGTATTGGATTTGCAAGGTGCGCAGTTCACTTACTGTTCAGGAATTCTGCCTCCTGTAGAGATCATGACTTTGATTCTCCTTGTGATGTTCTTCTGCATCAAGTTATTTGTTTATTCAACTTTATTCAAAGATACACATTATAAGTAATTAATTACAAGAACATATATGTATATATATATATTATTATTAGAAAATGGATGGAACTAAGGTAATCAACATGGGGGAAATGATTACGAGTATATTGAAGTATGTGGAGTATTTGGGGAGAATCAACAAGGGTTTATGAAAACATATACCTTCCTACCAGATTAAAATGTTTTCTCTAATGCAATCTACATGAATCTGGTGTCTGAAACCTATTTTGAAGCAAGAAACAAAAGAAAATTTAACAGTGGCCTCTCCGAAGTGGATTGGATGACTTCTGATTGATTATCATCATCCCAAGATCTTCAGACAGACTTTGATCTGCCCTTCTATCATTGTTAAAACAAGGTCTCTGGCCCAGAGATGATAACAGCTCATGTGAACAATGGTATTAGGTAAACATGGAAACAGTATCCAATTGATACTGCATTTTAGTGAAGAAGACAAAGAGGGGGGGGGGGGGGGGGGGTGCATGGTTATGTCATGTGTCACGTAATGGAACTGTTCTTTAGGAAGTTTTGCCAGCTCTGCATGGTGTTGAAGAAATTTTTCTCTTTATAATGGTTCTTCTCCATTTTTCTCCTCTTTCTTATTCTTCTCGAGCTTCCAAGAAAACCAAAAAAGAAAACCATCTAAAGCTATGCCATTAATTTGAATGACCAAAAGCAAACTTATAGTGTTAATCAAGCTGTAAAGGTCGGCTCTCTGGTTAGCTTAGGAGAGTATATATATATATATATATATTATATGCATCAAGCGTAATCTTGCACACATTAGAGAAATCAAATTGCGAGAGTTTAACTTGAAATTACTGTATAATCTATTGCCAGTAAAAAGTGATCTTTTCAAATGGGGAATATCTAATGAAAAGAAAAAGAAAAAGAATAAGGAGGGAGACAAAATTATCAGTATAACCTTTATGTTAATGATGATTCAAATGCTTTGCAAAAACTTAATTTCAATTCTTTGTTATGCCAATAATGATGCTTTTGTGATTATGTAAGTTTGATTTGTATTATTGTATCTTTGAATGTAAACCATGTATACCTAATAAATCCTCTGATGAGGCAAAGAAATATATATATATATATGTATGTATATATTTTTCTCACTGCGCACTGTTCAGTTCATAAACCGATACAAACTATTTTAAATGACCATCAAATAAACATGTACACTGTAGATAGAAGCACTTCTTGACCATAATTCAATATTAAATTCATTATATCCTGTGCAATGACGCCATTTTGTATAAGTTTTGAAATATACAGGTATATTCTACTATACATTCCTGCTCATAAGATGTACATGATTGTATAAATTATGACTTTTTCACATCCTATACTTTTTTTAAGTATTTGAATTAGGCATCTTGTGCAGACGAACGTTCTATTGTATTCAGTTATTCAACTGATTTAGGTACAAACGTCTTCATGTCAGATATTTTTTCAAAAATGTGTGGATCGTAAAATCTGTAACAAGCTTGTGTTTAAAAATATATTTCTTCATGAAAAACATGGGTATTTTTGTTTCTATTAATACAAAGATTAAGAATGACAAGCTACCGTAATATAACATTTGTATTGATTTTCTCATTTTCTTAAAATTGTAATGTACAATGATTAGTAGTAGAATTAGTTGTTATCATTTGTATGAAGGGTTTTGACTTTTTTGAACCAATCAGAAAAATTGGCACATCTTGTCCCTGGAGCTAAAATACTTGGGCGATTGCGCAACTTCTTTTCAATATATAATGGTTTGCGAAAAGTTCCTGGATGCAGTAATTTTCTTAGGAAATTTGATGGATCGGGGTACAGAAACACTTAAAATGGTGAATACGGGGTATGGGATACCCTTGTATTCCACTCAAAATAAACATCACACTTTTACAAAACAAAACAAATAAAGTTAGTTCATGCTTTCTCTTTAAATATTTAATACAGAAATATTAACATTCTTTATACAATATGAATACAAATATACAATATACTTATTCACAAACCTTAATCTATATATACCTATTTACAAAATCATAGAGAATAATCTTTGATTTATAACACAAAAATCAAATGCTCCTCTAGGTAGATTACATTCAGTTAAATGTTTTATTAAAAAAAAGGCATTGGGAAGTATTTACCATGTATCAAAATATAACTCCTTCTCTTATGAAAGAAACTTTACAAAAATAGTTAACATAATGCCCCACCCCCCCCCCCCTTAAGAATTTTTTCGCACTGCGCCTTAACCGCTTGAATTACCGGAATCACGTTTCAGGACTTTTTGCTATCAGGTCTCCCGCACATTATGATACCAAATTAGTGCAATTGGGACCTACGGCAGGGGTGTCAAATTACAATTATTGATCACATGTCGATCAAAATGTGCATTTTATGTATGTGCTAGTGTTGAAGAATCAATGGTCATTTCAAAATCAGTTGATCTTTGTCATTATTAAGAAGGTTTACACTTCCACTAAGTGTGACCTATCTTGGGTTCATCCAACAAAAGAAAACATAAAATATAAAAAACAATAGAAAACTTAAGAAAAAAACATTGAAATACAAAGAAAATTGAAAATGATGTATGTTATTTGACAATTAATGTATTTTACTTAACTTTAATTTTAAACAAACCATGTAGTTCATCTGTTGGAGTGTTTAAATATTATCAAACAACAAATTTTCCCACTATTTTACACTGTAAAACTGCCAAAAATATGTCAGACAACTATATTATACATTTTATGTTCATACAATTATTTTAAAATCTTTTACATAGATATCTTTGGCTTCGTAGTCATAAACAGAAGTAAAGTTCAAATTCATGATGAATACCAAAAGAGAAATGCTTTGGAAATGATCCAGTCAAACTGTTAAAAGATTTAAAGCCCAACTGAAAATAAATCAAGCTGTATGCCACTGTTTTTATCAATGACTAGATACATGTACAGCCTCAATAATGCATTGAACACTCATGCAATTAGAATGTTTAGTAAATGTGTAAAAACGAGAAACAACTAAAATAGTCACAGAACATTCAGATTGTATTATATTTTAAATGTGTTAGAATATATCAATGATGAATGGGTAACAATTTTATATGAATTTATTAATAAAGTTAAGATTCTGGTAAATGGTGACTTAAATGTAGTAAAATATACTAAAATACTATGAATTAAAAGACAATGGGTATTTCAGTGCATCAGTCTTCTTTACCAAAGCTAATGATATATAATCATATGGCGCTGCAATATTGAAAATAAATCAGCATACACAAATATTGTAATAATTAACACAATTTTTATTCAAATGCACTCAAATTCATTCCTCACAAATACTGTAATTCTTTGTGAAAACACACAATTTACATTAAGAGTTAAATGCTCAAACTTGATATTACATTTAAGTTTAATTCTAAGTTGATCTGTAAAAGAAAATTACAGTGTTTATAGAGGAGGGGGTGGGGCAAAACTCCAAAAATAGAATCCATCATGCAATGTGATGTCTGATCCAAACTGATGATGAAGATGATAAAACATGCAAGATGAAGGTGAGTTTACTTTCCTGGCTTTTAACCTCGGTTTGGTTTGGTTTGGTCTTCCCTTGCGAGGCACTTGTTGGTCTACTCTTAATCCATGCCATCCACAACTGATGAAAAAAAAGTAGATTGGAATATGTTTGTTACAGTCATCACCTTGGTCATTTTTAATATACAAAAAAAATACATTTTTGTGCCTATTTGCTCCATATTTTTGAGGTATTTCCTTTTTTTTTTAAATACTTCTATTTTCTTATGGAAAAAAAATGTAAAATAGAAAAAAAAAAAAAAATTTAAGCTTAGGATTTGGAGCAAAAGATAAATGAAAATATATACCGGTATTCAGAGTTGAAAATGGTATATTTTTTTTAAATTATAAAAATTTGTGCTGTGGTTTCACTGTTTTTTTACGTTTTCTACTATTTAGTTTTGACAAGGACATTAACACCTTCCATGCCACCAAATTCATTTGTTGTAAGTGAACTTTCATTATTCTAATTTTGATATACATGTAGTATTGAATTAGGAAATAAACTCCAACTGAAGAACATGTTTTTGTTTCAGACATAATTAAGGTGGCAAAATGACTGCGTTTTTTTGATGATGACATAAAGTGTAATACACATTACATTTCTATATGTTATAATACAGAGCTCAGTGACTACATCCTTTGTTGCGTGCAGTTGCCACCCATTAACATGTTAAAAACTGTGGCAGCATTTTGGGGGAAGTTTACTATGCAAAATCTGAACAAGCCTTCATGACTTTCTTCATTGTTAGATTGTATATAACATATCTTTTATATAGAAATGGTCTCCACTACAACAGTCCATGTTTTTGTTTCAGGAAGAACAATTAACATAGCCAATCTTAAGGCTTGTTTAGATATGAATGCCAATGGCGCGTAAATCGCTGCATCGTATCTGAACGAGCCTTTAGTCCAAATGCATTGTTAAACACTTCAATTCTTGAGCAGATTTCGCTGCCTCGTGCAGGTACAAAAGGAGTTTAAGTACATGATCAAACAATGAATTGGCAACAAATGATTGACCATGGTCAGTTAAAAATACTTCTTGAAGAGAAAAAAAAACAGGGATCTGTTCATTCACATAGGATAAAGAAAATGATTCATATTACAATTAGCAGACATGAGAAAATATGATTTTAATAGCTTTGTTGGCATAATGCAGGCGAAAGTCCTGATAAAAAAAAGTACAACATTCATTCCATTTTGTGTATTCTTTTGTTCTGGAAAAAATAATCAATCATTTTAAGAAAGGTAGGTTCATATGACTTGAAGCAGCATTTTAAATACCTGAGATATGCAGAAGCGATATATTTCCCTTTTGTTTCAAGAGCATTGTTATTTCCACACAAAAAATCAAGATCAATTTGGTCCTTATCTAGGTGAAGAAACAAACAAGACATGACCTACTTCCTGGTATGTTGACCTTGTTTGAGCGAAGTACATCAGCTTGGACTGGGCTCATTACCATGTATAGACTCTCTGGGTTGGACTAGAAGGAAACAGAATATAATGATACAGGATTAAAGTATGAAATCAACACTTTATCATTGAACACACAAAGCAACCCTTAACAAATCCTTCCAGAAATTTGAATGAAGAATTATATAAGGATTAAATTGTTCCAATCCCTTTAAAATAACATTTGTGTTCAGCAAGAAAGTATGAAATCGATCAAAACTTTTTAAAAATGACCTGGCACTCTATGGGTTAATGATTATGAAGTATGAAGAAAATCAAGGATACCGTGAAACTCTATGTATGGAATCAAAGTCGGACTAGGTTTCATGTGCACCCTAGCTATTCTACTGCATACGGGTGCGTCAACTAGTCTTCTCACTAGTCAGTAGTCACTGTATTTTTTTTTTTTTGAGAGGTGCATTTGAACTAATATCTCTCATGTTTTGATTGAATTATAACATACAGAGTAAGATGGTTTATGGAGATTGGTACACTAAAAAATCTGAGGGGAAATAGATTACATATTATGATCTGGATGAAAGTTACACTCACTTTCCATGTGAAATACAGGCAGGCCTGCATGCCTATACATGTATATAGTCACAAATCGATTTTACACTTTCCACCTACAATATTTCTTTGAGAAAGTAATATTTGAAGCCCATGTTTTCAATATACACTGTTGCTCATAAAGTTGGAACAATTTGTACTTACCTTTTTTGATGAAATGATAATTGTGACATTATGGTTTATTCTTGATAGAATAAATCGATATCTTCTCAGAACTTTATTGATCACTCTAAAGATTCACAGAGATTTGATCAATAAAGTTTTGAGAAAATTATAAACAATCCTTTCACAACAAGAGATCAGAAACAAAATTATTCCAACTCTATGGGAAACAGAGCACAGTACATGGACTATTTTTTACATGAACTCCAAATGTACAGATCTAAATATTTGATATTACATGGTGATTGGGACCCTTAAACATTGAGAACAACACTGACAAAGTATAAGCAAAACTTATTATTCTATCATCCTCTTTATCTCTCCACACCTCTTCTTCTTCTCATAATATTTACTCAAATTGTGCAGAGTAATCTTTGGAACTAAAATGATTCAATGTTATCACTGCTATCATGATATGCATGAATTACAAGCATCGTCAGCAAAGACTCTAAGTATGATTCATCGCATATCACAATTATAAACTCTTGCATAAAAAAGTTAGTCAATGCATTGTTCAAAAGACTTATGACAAATATGACAATGCAAACACTGTTATCAAAGTTGAATGACCTACTAATGTAGGCTGAAATTATGATTAATGATTATTATCATCAGAATAGTTTGATCATGCACACTTCAAGAAGATAACAGCCAGAGAGGTAGATATGACATATCAATCACTGTCAAACTAGTCAATTACATGGATGTTCTCCCAAATCATGATGACCTTGAAATACACTTTGTAACTCAAAAGTGTATTGTCTTTCATAACCGCTTCAACCCCTCAATAACCCATGTCCAAATTCCACAAAGACGCTGAAAATGTTTCTCCCCATCTATCCATTTCAACATTTCAAAATTTGAACATGTGAAAATACTTAGTTCGATGAACTGATAACAAGAGCAGCTAAAGGTCTAGACCTCTATTGTTCTGGAAATTTACATGTGCTTTCCGATTTCTCTGGCAACATTTCACCATTCTGTTTTGGAAAGCATAATACCATGAACTTTATAGATGTTATTAACTTTTATCTTTTTGGATATGATCATTGTGGTGACAATGAAGAAACACAATGTAGAAAACATTGAACACCTTTGGGGCAATTTTGTAGTCATTCAAACTGCCAAGTTTCGTGCATGCTACTTCTCGTAATAACAAAGTACCGGTAAACAAAAAGAAAAAAAAAATGACAGCTTTCAGGTAGGTATTCCACAAAATTCATTGAATGTGCATTTTTAATTTTTGTTTCATGTTTCATCTTCTTCTTCCTCCTCCTCTTTCTTTCCTTCCTCCCTTCCTCCCTCCCCCTACCTCTCTCTCTCCCTCCCTTCCCCCCCCCCCCCTCCTCCTCCTCCTCCTCCTCCTCCTCCTCCTCCTCCTCCTCCTCCTCCTCCTCCTCCTCCTCCTCCTCCTCCTCCTCCTCCTCCTCCTCCTCCTCCTCCTCCTCCTCCTCCTCCTCCTCCTCCTCCTCCTCCTCCTCCTCCTCCTCCTCCTCCTCCTCCTCCTCCTCCTCCTCCTCCTCCTCCTCCTCCTCCTTCTTCTTCTTCTTCTTCTCGAACCACATTGTATGCCATGTTATAAAAAAAATTATCCTTTTCTTCCATGAAATGTTCTTGACCTTTCCCTTAGGACAACTTTCCACCTTCCAAAATTTCCAACAGGTCCGCAGATTTAACCACAAAAAGAACCAAAAAAATACATGTTTTAATAATAATAAATCACTGATAAAAGGAATGTCAAAGCTTACCATGAACATCTGATACAAGGTGTCTCCCATTGCTTCTCTACAGTTCTCATCCACAATAGGGAATGTGCTAACCAGGTACTGAAAATATTAAAAAATTAGATTGATAATAAAACAGTACTAACATATCAGCTGCACAATGTGTAATCTGCACAAATCAAATCAGATGTTTTAGGACATTCGGTGTGTTTTGCTCCCAGAACCAACATGGATGCACTTTCACCACAAATGTGGAAGAATTACCCCCTAAACAATTTTGATAGAATTTCAGAAATCACAAGGCCATATCATTCTGAAAACTATACTACTGTTATTAATGTAAAGAAATTGTTTGTCTTTACAAATTAAAGTGCACAGAGTTATCACTCATCATTGATGTTACCACAGATGTTTATTTATTTAATTCATCCATGTGGGTAGCCAGTTTTGCACAAATACTATTCAACGTCTTTTGATTTCTTATGACAATATCAACATTGTTACTAAGAAAAATGAATGCATTATGTAAACCATCCCATGTTAATGGATTAATTTCAATTGTGAGGTGTTATCTAACAAGTAAACTTTTGTTTAATTACATGATTAACGTTTCATAGTCATCACCATCATCATTTATTAGAGTCAGCATTTTCATTCTCATGAGGGATTACTGCTATATTTCTTCACCATATCTTTCCACAAAATCTTTGATCTTCCTTTCCTTCTTATGCCATCCACTTCCAGATCCCACACTCTTTTGACAGGTTCGTTATCTATCCTTCTCAACCATGATCCATCCATTTCTATCCTCTTTTCTTTACCACTTCCACCGCAGTTTCTTTCCAGACCCAACCTTTCCTTGAGCTCACTTGTGTTCTTTCTATTGGACAGTTGTTGTTGTTGGTTAGTGTTTCATGGTAATCAGTCAATTTGGACTATTATCACCAACCATTTGTTGATGTTGAAATCATATTTAATAATACAGCTGACTTCACTCTTGATTTTTGGTAGTTTTTTTTTTCTTTAAAATAATTATTATATTCTTGTTTAAAAGTAAATAGTATCATATGCCAGGTTACGGAGTCCTGTTGGTTCTAAAATTGCACACCACACAGTTCTGAAATCAGTGAGACTACATTGTATACGGTATAGTTACCTCTAACGTGATGCTAGCCTGTCTCTGGCTGTCTGCATGGTCTTCATTGCCCATGGCTATGAGAAGGTTGTGCACCACTCGGAGTTGGATTAGTTTCTCACAGTTCTGATGGGACTCCCTGGAAAGGATGCTACAAGGTAAAGGAAAACAGATTTACAATCTTGTGGGTCGATCTGCAGGTGGAGCCTCGCAGAATTTGTATATGTTTGCAATTGGCGGCCGCTGCCTTTTTACCTTTTTTTACTTTTAATTAGTAAAGCAAATCAATGTCTGGAGGCATAATATGCAAGCGTATTTTATTTTCTCTTCTCCTCAATTTCATTCTTGTTCTTTTTTGCTCTTCCTTCATTCCTTTTCGGTCTATCAGCTTACTCTGGTATCTCCTCTTCCTTAGCATAGGTCTTTATTTTTGTCATTATGTATTCAAAATTGTTTGTTAATCTAATTGATGTTCTTGTTTTGTGCACATTTATTCTTATGTTATTCATTGTTATCTTTTGCCAGTGGAGGCCAAATTTCAGTGTTTTTTAACGTGGACAATAAAATTTGAATCTTGTGTATAAAAATATGACCTGATACACGGATACAAGGAGGCAAGATGGCTCAGTGGAAGAGCAGTGGTCTCGAAATCAGAATTTTTTTCTTATAAAAATGTAGGGACAAAACTTTATGGTTTACAAGAGAATGCGATTGATTCCACTTCATCACACCTTAACTTGAAATTGATATCATTCGCAACTTTATATTTATAAGAGATAACCAATGATTGATCAGAGGACTTGAGATCAATGCATGCTACTCACCCTATTACTTTGGCTGCTGATGCCTGCTGTACAAACACTGCCAGAGGGCGCTTTAGGTCTGGAGCACTTGGGTCTAGTTAAGAAAAGATTGAAATGCATATCGACTCAAGTATAATTTATATAACTATATTTTACATATAGCAATTTTTTATGGCAATCCTTTTGCGTGTACTTCACTCTATTGAGCCATAGGATCAGTCATGCTACATAATATATACAGTACAAGCTGACTATCATTTACTTAGAAAATGAATTCATTTACTTCACTACAGCACTTCTCATCAAACAACATCGTCATTCCTGGATATATTCAATGCACTGCTGAAAACTGGGAATTTCACTTCAATTTTCAAGATTTGCATGTTGAAAGTGCAAGGCATGGCAATACATAAAGCATGGATAGCACTCTGAAAGCAGTTCAGAATATAAATTGAACCGTTTATGAATATGTACATGCTGTGTTTGCTGTAACAGCGCTCTGATCAGTATTTTGTAAAAGTGCTTTATAAGAAACAATATCATTGCTTGCTGCTTGTAAGTATCGGCTTGCATGGTGATGTAGATACAGTAGGCTTGCGGGTGCACCATGTGAGAGAGAGGGAGGATTGAGGAGTCCTGAAAAGGACTCTCTGTAATCTTGAATATCATTACTATTTATCTAAAAATGAGAAGGAAAAAAAGGCTCTTACCATCAAGGATTTCTGGTCTTCGGAGAATCTCTTCCCTGGATGGAACCAATGCTGCTACCAGGTTAGTTAGTAACTGGTCTTGGATCTCATAGTTCATCAAGTCTTTGATCAATTCAGTACCTGACAGAGGGAGAGAGAGAGAGAGAGAGAGAAAGGTTAAAGGATGTCATAGTGGAGTGGTTTAAATACTAGACTGGAAATGCGAAGAGGTCGTGGGTTTGAGCACCGTCAAATAGCAGTTGAGTCATTTAGATGAAGAACATTTTGATTAATTTTTTTTTAAATTTTAAATGCTAGAAATAACATTCTTAGAAAAGCACATGAGACCTTTGCATTATAATATGAGACCACGTGTTGGACGAGAGGGTTGGAATTGCCAGCTCAATAAACTTGGATACTCCATTCATGTAACAACAACTTTCCATAAGGCCTTTAAAAAAATATGATGTATTGCCCTTTAGGTGCCAAAAATGGGTCGGTCGATCAGACATCTTTTCTTTCTTTTTTTCCTTTTTTTTTCCTTCCTTTGGGCTGATTTTTCTCAGTTTTGAATGCTTTAATGTTTTTTTTCTCCTAAAAAACAGTAAAAAAAAAAAAAAAAATGTTTTTAAAGCCTAACATAGATTTCAAGATTAATGGGTCGGTCGCAAAGGGCTGAACGACATCTTTTTTTTGTTAGGCCTAATCTCAGGTATCTCATGTTATGAGGGTCTAAATACCCTGTACATGTAAGTCTATACATATAGACTATAAGTCAGTAACCTACCTTCAAACTGTACTTCTAGATGATAGGATCTCAGGAGTGCTACTGCGGGTTCCACTATATTGGGATTGGCATGCCCAACTATTTTCTGTAAAGTAAAATCAAATCCATTTTAATCCATTAAATGAAAATATTCTCAGCTACAACTAGGATGAAATTTGAATGAAGTTACTGATGGGCACCTGGTTTTTAAAACTAAAAAACACATCATTTTACCTTGAGATGTCTAAGTGAAAATATAAGCATTACAAATTTAAGGGATTCCTAATATTAAGCCTATGTGTTATTTCCATCAGTACATTTACATGATGGGATTGCAGGGCACTCACGGAAAACAGTATTAATACTGCAGAAGCTATGCTAGGTAAACCAGACATAATCATTATTATCATATTTATCATCATTACTTGGCAATAATGCAAAGTTGACCCCAGTAACATTATTTGCTTCAAGGTATGGCGTAAGGCTTTACCAGTTGCAATAAATCTTAAGCTCAGATTAAAGTTAGCAATTGTCCGCAGAACAATTGTCCTTGTATCTTAGAATCCATACATAATACGAGAACTTTAGGAGGAGAAATATCAAGAGTTATTACACCTTAACAAGGGTAAATCAACATATTGTCAGTCCTTTTTTAATTTTGACCCCCTAAAGTGCCTTGATCCTGGAGGCTACAATGCCAGGGCCCAGTAACACAAAGCTTTATTAGCAATCGATCGTACGATTGGTTTTTGTAATTGATTGCACATAATGGTTCTTGTAATCAACACAAAAATCAATCGTACAATCAGTTGCTAAGCTCATGTTACGGGGGCCCAGGGGAGTGTTTCACAAAGACTAAGATCGATTTTAAGTTGTACTTAAATATGGCAGGCCATTCATGCCTCTTGATTGACCTCACCATTATGATCTTTAGATAATATTTGTTCCTTCAATAATGAATTAAGTAAATTCTGTAGATTTGTGACCAATGAACGGCCTTCCATAGTTAAGTCCAACTTAAAGTCAATCTTCGTCTTTGTGAAACACCCCACAGGTCACTTGAATAATTTGAATAATAATAAAGAGAATGCTGTGTACCTGTACTATCCTGAGAGTCTGCGCAGCCATCTGCTGTGCCTTGGGGGAGCTGCATGGCAAGAGAGCGATCAGACCCTTGTACACCTGGGACTGGAACTTGGGGTTTCCTTGGGCAAGGTTCTGAAGCAGACTCCTAGCACATTCTTGTGTCTCTTCTGACTTGGACCTAGCCAGGCATTCAGCCACAGCTCTGATGCCTAGAAAAAAGATGGTGATGGAGGGAGGGAGGTGGAAGGAGGTTGGAGGGAGAGACAGAGAAAATGACTTATTATTATCTTCACAAAGAAAACACAGATTAACAATATGATATTGCTTGATTAATCAAACACAAAATTTGACCCTGAATTAAGCCTACCGTATATGAGAAAAAAAATTGAGCAGTCAATGAGTAAAGCTGTCTCAAAAGGGTATACTTCAAATACTTGAAGATTCTCCACATTCTCGGCACAACCTTTGAAAAGTCTGTCTCCTCTATTAAAAAGTTTATGATCATGATCATGCAATATAAGCTTGGATCTAAAATCAAAGCATTCCTTACCATAGCTCTCACAAATGAGTTCCTTGTACTTCCTGCCTGAGTTGGCAACGCACTGGAGGAGGAGCAGTGCTTGTGTCTTGTCCTCTTCCTTAGCTTGCTTGAGACCAAGTATCTCAAGGATTGTCATCACTCCACCTACCTCTAAGAATTCAGCCAGAAACTTGTGCCTAGGGATTGGAAAGATGGGCATAGATTGAATGTTTCTAACAATAAAAATAAATTCATGTTACACACTGAACCAGTGTAATAGGTAGCTTAACTGTTTAAAAAGTTTAAAGGATTTCATTAGGTCCCTCTTGTAGTATTGACTTCTTGACTTGAGGTCTTACCTGGGGTCTTATTCAACTTGTTAAGCTGTGATGAGATTGTAAACCAAATCATTATTTAAGCAATTATTATTTATTGCAATTAATTATAAATATGAGAATATTAATTGGAGTATATGGAGTAGTAATTCAGGCAAAATCAAATGGATTTCATACATTTTCTAATTGTAAGTTTCACATTCATATTTCCTACATAGTGACAACAAATTAAAGTTAATGATCTGATTAATTTATCATAAAATAACTCATGAGAGATACTTACCCACTAGAGGCTGACAGGAAGATGGTCATAGCCTGAAGCTGCAAATTTAAACATGTGCCCACCATGTATCTGTTTGGCATTCACGTTAAGGAATATCAACATTCACATATTTACCTGAAAGTAATCAATTACAAATTGGCCTCAGATTAATTTGTTGGTAGTCTTTACATGTAAATAGTGTCACAACCAAAAGTGTAACGAATAGCAAGATGAAACAAATTTATGATAAAATTTACAGGAAGTATTTATCTAATAAAAGGTGCTTGAAAAAAAAAAAAAAAAAATTCTTGTCAATCCACTTTTCAAAATAGGTTATAAAAGCACAATGAATGAGCCACAATAATGTTTTGATATTGAAGTACCGGTATACATAATTTCTGTTAAAACTTTCCATACGCTCATTTCGATCACACTAAGATTAATTGAGACGTCTCAACTACTTATGAATTATTATCATTTATATAAATGGAGAAAAGTAATGATGAAAAATCTTGTCGTCTGAAAAATATTTTCTTTTAATGAATCTTTGTTCTTGACACAGATCTGAAGATAATTTTCCATTCCTAGTACACTACATTAAGTGAGATAATGGAGACTGTTAGTGTTATGTTTAAAAAAGGCACTATCAAATTACACTTGACAGACTAGATTGAGTAGGAATTCGGATTTAGGTGGATTAAATTTTTAAAAGGATACGTGAGACGGAGCCAGGCTGTCAGCCTTGCCAAGAAAAGACTAGCACCTTGAGCAAAGCGGGCTTCAATCTCTGGCCCGGTCTTGTTCTGGTTGTTGAGTACAAACTCCAGGAGAATTTGGGCTCGGACTGACTTGGACCCTTTATCCCACTCTCTAAGCAATGAAAGCATGTTGCTAGTTGCGGTAGAAGCCGACGCCATTTTGAGCTCAAGTTGTGGTAGGTGCTGATGTAGGGCATGTACATGTACTCACAATGGGTTGAATTCTTCAGGAGCTACATGTAAATCAACAAACAAAAGTTATTCATTAATGTGAAGCATAAATGGGCCCTTTGATTTGAAAAAATCATTCATGCCAAAAACCTAGGGAAAAAATTAGGAGCCAAATACAGACAAAAAGTATACAATTTTAGCAGCAAGCATATACATGTAAGCCATATTTGTAATCATTTATCTGATGTCTCATCTTGACTGATAAATAATGGGGAATTCAAGTGTGAGAATAATTAGATGATGGTGGACTCCTTACCTTTACCAATTTTCTTGAGGAATGTTAATTAAGATTCTAGAAAAAAAATTGAAGTGCATATAGACAGTGTATATTGACAATATCTAGATTTTCAAAGATATTTCACTGAATTGTCAGATGGCTCGAAGCTAATTACTGTAAGTAGATTAAGTTTTCGATTCCATCTACCGGTATTCGGTTCCTTAAAACTGAGCAGCCATGTTTTTACTTGCACCTTGCACTTTTTCTATTTTTCTATTTTAGGCCATGTAAAATTGATTACATGTTGATCGTCCGGATTTTTTGAAAAAGAGGAGGGTGTACCATGTTATTTGATATTTGATATTTTTCCCAAGATGGCTGCCGCGTGTACAAATAGTATATAATTGAATATGTACATCAACCAACGTTGCTGTAGTGAGTTTGATTTGCCCTAAAATATCAATTTTGGCTTACTTCAACAGGTTTCTTTTTGTCTATTTTTAAATATAAAATGTTGCCTTTATTTTAAATATGTAATTTGTAAATATATTGTCATTTTTGTTTTGATTTTGTAATTGTTGTTTTAACATTTATGTAGATCTACATGAATGACATGATATTTAACATTTTCATTGGAAGCCTTGAAGGCGTACCTACAGGCTAGCTTTGGTCTATCCAAGTCTGCACTACAGGAAGCTGCCTCAAGCAGAGGACGCCAACTAAGTGACAACATGTCATGCATACTACCATCACGTCATGATATTGAATGCCAAGTATTAAATCCTCACTCCAACATTGAAAGTACCAAGGGTGATGACCCATGCATGTATAAATCGAAATCCAGCTATGCTGCATATACCCTACCAAAGGAGTGCCAGAATGGGAGTATATGCCAGAAACCACTACTAAGATTTGTTAACTGCATCAAATGTTAAGGGCAAAATCCAATGCTCTCTCCTTCCTGAAAAGAAAAACACTGAGAACACATATATATAGATCAAATTTCAACTCTATATTTATTTTTGACAAAGAATTAAAACAAGTTGTAGAGTAAAGGAGCCGGTAATCGGCCAGCTCCAGTTTTCGGCCGATTGGTTGGATGCAAGGTAAAATCACTCTAAAATACATCGCATAATAGCATAACACATATCCCACACATACCATACCATGCCAGTGTCACTGAAGAACCACATTTGCAATGAAAAATATATCCTAAAATATCACATTTTAGCGATGTAATCGGCGGTCCCGCTACCCGAATCTGAAAAATCGAGTATCTTACGCGTGTCTGTAAGAAATATGGGTACCATAAAATAGCTTTATTTCAAGTATTTTTCAGATTTAGAGCCCGATTTTGTGCTAGCTAGTCGCAAGCTCAAAAGTATCTCATCGCATGTATTAAATCAATGCAGCCGCACACCGCAACGCACACACGATATGTCTGTCTAATTCAGATTCCAACTTCCGATCACCGCTGTGCCTGTCTTCGGCCAGCGAGCACCAGGGAGCTCCGGCGTGGGATACCTGCTCCGCCCGCTTGTGCTGTACATCAGCGCGGAAACGCACGGCGCGCGCGAGCGCTTCCTATTGACTTTGTAAATGCGGCCGTAAACTGAAACGCTTGGCCGATAACTGGCTCCAAAACAGTGAAAATTGAAATGAATATTGTCATGGCAATTCGTGATTTTTTTCTGGGATTCTTTTTTTGTTTAAATAATGATAATATTTGCTTCATGATTTGAACAAGAAATGATAATAAATAGGAAGTAAAGAGTCCAAAAAATAGGATTTTGTCTTAAGTGGCCGAAAACGGGCTCCTTTACTAGGCAAATTCATGCAAAAAAATATATTCAAAAAACTGACTTGAAAACACATCATACAATTAGTCTGAACCGAGTCAGGAGCAAATTTGAAGAAATTATATTTTTAAATGTTGTAAAACCAAAGATATAAGAAGAAAACTGACCAAGTGTCTGTACTAAAAATCGTACATGTAAAATTGGTCGTATACATTCGACAGCTGAAAATGACGCGCACGGTTGCATTACGTGCGTTCTCGAATCCAAAATCATACCTCGCACACACACTCTCGCCATACCGCGAATGGTCCGTCGTGGGGAGCTAGCCGGCTGAGAGTTTGCAGCGATACCAACGCAGCCGCGGAGCTCCGCAGAGCGCCATTTTAGCGGGACTCGGAAAGGTTCGCGGTGGGTAGGCAGCGGCCTAGCTTTTTGCCCAAACAACGCTAGATCGGCTGCTGGCAAAATGAAAATAACTACGATCGAGAACATATCGTCGGTTTCTTAACTTTTCAGTGAGATAATTCTGAATTCTAATTGAGACTATATAATAAATTAAATCGACAAAGAAACCTCAGTAGAACTCTTTAACTCTTTAACTCTTTAACACAGAACTCTTTAACACAGACGAGATTTGTGTGTGTGTGTCGCGGGAGTCGGATGTACACTGCAAATGCTTCCTGGAAACTGCCTACATCGACACCCTGGGATGTCTTTATCTGGAATTTCTTCATGAATTTAGGAATTTCACCCTTCCTTCTCATGGCAGATTGAATTTTGTGTTCTTTTGGACCAATTCTGTCAACCGAAATCTAAGCTAGATTTTGCCACTCATTTCATTAAGAGTGCCATCAAAATCTGTAGTCCCACAGCAAGACTCTGATGTCTACAGCTTTCACATGGGCTACAGTCATACATGTACAGACATGTACAGGGAACCACCTAGCTAGCTTCTAGTTCTACATTGTACAACTGGCAACCATGGTCAATACTGTAATGTATTATTATTATTACATTCCTTTCTCCACTATGAGTTGATTGAATTAACATGCCCAAGAAACCTAAATTTCCATGTGGTTCATGTGGGAAAAATGTGTCTTGGAAGTCAAAGGGCATTCAGTGTGAAGGTGAATGTGAACAGTGGTTCCATGCAGAGTGTATTAACTTTAACTCTACAGACTACAGTGCCCTAGGCACCAGCTCAATTGTGTGGATCTGCAACATCTGTGGAGTACACAATATCAGCAGGTCAGATCTACTCCTTCCCAGTGCCTTCAGTAGCAACCTCAGCAGCCAAAATCTGTTCAGCCATTTGAACCACACTGACATTGAAACAGCTACAAATCCTGACAGCAAGGATGAAGGTGAAAGTGATGACTCACTATGCCTTGGATCACCAAGGTTCTCCTCCTCACCCAGAACATCGAAAAAGAAACACAACAACCCAACAAAGCCAAAGGCAAAAGTCTTAACAATACTCAACGTAAACTGCCAGAGTATTCGCGCTAAGAAGCAGTCATTCGCAATTCTTATACATCAACACAATCCAGATGTAGTAATAGGGACTGAATCCTGGCTGACGGAAGACATACGCAGTAGTGAAGTGTTCCCCACTGACCACTACAACATTGAAAGAAGGGATAGACCCAACGATCCCCATGGCGGTGTCTTTCTTGCGATCAGGAAGGATCTTTTGGCATCCAGAGAAATTGAACTAGAAACTGACTGCGAGCTCATTTGGTGCAAGATCAGCATGCCAGGAGCCAAGACTCTCCATGTTGCTGCCTTCTACAGGCCCCACGAGGGAGATGAAAAGAGCCTCACAGAGCTCGAAAGGTCCTTGTCAAGACTGAGCCCCAGATGCGGAGGAAAGTTTTACTCTACAGCAAAGCTCAGTGGGAGAAGTTTGGTGAGAGCATGGAATCAGTCAGAGATGAGATAGAAGCTAAAGTACAATATGCCTCTGTGAATGAACTATGGCTCATCTTCAAGACTGGCATCGAGAAGGGCATCAATGACTTCATTCCTCAAAAGCTGACTCCACACAAAGCCAACTTACCATGGGTGACAAATAGGATCAGACGACTCATCAAGAAACGTGACAGACTGAGCAACGAGTGCAGACACCTCCGGAAGAGAGAGGGCCTCGTTCCATATGCTCTGGAAGAGCAGCTCCGTGATCTCAAAAGAACACTCCAATCCGCACTCAGGAAAGCTTACTGGAACTATGTCGAGTCCATCTTTACTGATGAAGATGATGACGAAGGACCAGGGAAGTACAACTGCATGAAGAGATTCTGGCAATTCATCAAGAATAACAGAACTGACAGTGCTGGAATTGCGGAACTCAAATCTGACGGCGTGCTATTCAGTGAACCTGCTGAGAAAGCTGATGCCCTGAATAGACAGTTCAAGAAGGTTTTTACCCAGGAAATTCCAATCCCTCCTCATCTGTTGCCAGATACTTCTGAACACGAATCGATGCGTGACATAGTGATAACCCTGAAGGGTATCGAGATGTTGCTTAAGAAACTCAAACCACATAAAGCGCCAGGGCCCGATGGGATCACCCCACGCATCCTGAAGCAGCTATCCAGAGTCATCGCTCCCATCTTACGCATCATCTACAGACTCTCGTATGACACCGGCGAGATACCAGATGACTGGCACAAAGCAAACGTGGTGCCTGTCTACAAGAAAGGCGACAGAACCGATCCTAGCAACTATCGCCCAATCTCCCTCACATGTATCTGCTGCAAGATGATGGAGCATATCCTTGCAAGTAGCATCATGAGGCATGGCGATGAAAAGGACATCCTCCACCCCCTCCAACATGGGTTCCGACCAAAGAGATCCTGCGAGCAACAACTACTGGGATTCGTTAGTGACCTCCACAAGAACATGGAGCTAGGTCTACAAACTGATGTCCTTGTCATGGACTTCAGCAAAGCCTTTGACAAGGTCGGTCACCAAAGACTAATGCACAAGATGGACCACTATGGAGTGAGAGGCAAAAGCAACAGGTGGATCACCAACTTTCTTCACCATCGAACCCAGCAAGTTGTTCTAGAAGGCCATGCATCACCTGAGGTCGACGTCGACTCAGGAGTACCTCAAGGCTCTGTCCTCGGACCCTCTCTATTCCTGTACTACATCAACGACCTGCCAGACAAGCTCACCTCTCCAGTACGTCTCTTTGCAGACGATGCCATCATTTACCTAGCGATTAAGGGCAGACAAGACCCTCTTGAACTACAGGAGGACCTTAATAGGCTTGCTGAATGGTCCTCTGAATGGATGATGGAGCTCAACACGGACAAGTGCAAGACCATCACAGTGTCCAGGAAGAAGAGCCAGATACGACACCAGTACATCCTGAACAACACACCACTGGAAGCAGTCTCATCAACCAAGTACCTTGGCATCACAATCACATCAGACTTGAAATGGGACAAACACATCAAAAGCATATGCCAGAAAGCAAACAACACCCTTGCCTTCCTCAGACGAAATCTCCGGATCAACTCACCAAAACTGAAGAGTACTGCCTACAAAGCTCTAGTAAGACCACTCATTGAGTACAGTTCTACAGTTTGGGATCCCTCCTCTGCAAACCACATCCATCAAATAGAAATGGTACAAAGACGGGCCGCTAGATTCACCCTCAATCGGTACCACAACACCTCTAGCGTGACCTCCATGCTCCAACAACTTGACTGGACCACACTTGAGCAACGCAGAGAAAATTACAGACTGGTGATGATGTACAAGCTCCACAACAACCTGGTAGCACTCGACACAGCATCCTACATCAACCCTGTCACAAGACCCTCCAGGACTGCCCATGCACATAGCTACCAAGTCCTCCGTTCAAGAACTGAGCAACATAAGCAGTCCTTCTTTCCCAGGACTGTGAGGAGTTGGAACAACCTGCCATCAGAAACAGTATGTGCCTCATCCGTCAATGCCTGCCGTCAATGCCTGACGGGAGGCAGCAACTAAGTCCGGGAACTTTTTACTTGCACCATGTAAATAGCATTGCACCATGCACCTTGCTCTCGTAAGCACACACACACTCGTCAGTCTGCAAGAATCTTCAACTGTGAAGGAGGTAGACTTAACCCAAAGAAGAAGAAGAAATCATACCTTAATTTTCAGAAAATCGTATTTGTATTAGTGTACCTAGATGTGACTTGTTTATAACTCAGATTTTATGAAGATTTGTCGGGAAAAAATGTCATTTTTTTCCGTTTGGTGGTCATTTCTAGGCTAATATTTCAAAAGTTGCATCAGTAATGGGCCCGATGTTTCTCTTATCGTACTCGCATGTTATTTCTACATAGATTAAACATAGGATGGTTAAGGGTAAGACCAGATAACATTATAAAAAAGATATATCCTTCCACTCTCCCATATCCAAGTTTTGGGCTGATTATTGCCGACCCACCGCAGCAAGGCCATTCAGATTTTCGTACGAGCGCGAAGCGCCCTCTAGTGTCCCATGAATGTGCCTACCTTTACTCTACTCAATTTTTTTTTTTTTTTTTTTTATTATTAAAAAAAATAAATAAATAAAAAATCAAAACAAAAAATAAATAAAAAAATATATATCAAATATCAAATATAAGGAGGCGGGCGGAAAAAAGGAAGAGGGCGGGGACGATCAACATGAAATCAATTTTACACGGCCTTATAGCTGGCTGGTGTGACAGTTATTGTCATGGATACCTGCATACCTCTCTCCCCAAGCTCATAATTATCATAGCTTCCCTTACCGAAAATGCAGACTTATTTAGCCTGCTTTGAACCTGCGTCTGGCCTGCATTCTTAAATACATGCTTATTATTCTTTTGCATGTTAAATTTTAGCCTGTATTTTGCAAAATCAGTCTTACATGTTTTAGCAGGTTAAATTTTAGCCTGCATTTTGCAAAATCAGTCTTACATGTTTTAGCAGGTTAAATTTTAGCCTGTTATTAGCATGCATTTTGCAAAACACAGTCTTACAGTTTAAGCAGGCTAAATCTCAGCCTGCAGTTTAAAATTAGCATGCGTTTTGCAAAATACAGTTTTAGCAGGTTAAATCTTTAGCATGCCAGATGAGATGCAGTTTAATCTTTAGCATGTAAATTTCTATCATAATTTGTTGAACTTGCAATCTGAAGAAATGTCCTCTGAGCAGGTTTAGAACACAAATTTAACCCGTTATTGCTTTTTACATGTAGCCTGCAGGTTATTTTTCACATGCACGTTTAATGTTATATATCAGGGGTGATTCGAGAGTTTAAACAAAAATAGGTTCATAGAAAGCCGAGCAAGCGAGGTTTCGAGCGCTTGGGGAGGCATCCCAAGACAAAAATCCAATTGAAACCAATTGAACACCAATTTAATTTTCATTTTTTCAATTGGTTTTAATTGGTCTCTGAATGGGACTTTAATAGGACTTCAGTTGGTTTCAAATGGTCAAGTTTAGCCCTATTGGACCAATTGGCCTAGGCCCCATTAGACTTTAATGGGAACTCAATTGGTTTCAATTGGACCAATTGGCCCTATTTTGGACTTCAATTGGTCCAATTCAGTTTCAATTTCAGTTTATTTTCATATTTCACATGTTTATTTCATTACATTTGGCATGTTACATGTTTTGTAATCATTTTTTGGGGGGATGCATTTATACAAACGAACAGAATAATACATAAGACTAAGTTAAATAAAGGAAGAAATATGATGGAGCCTAAAGAGAGAGCAATGCTTTTAGGTCATAGTTATAACATTGATATAGTCTTGTGTTTAGTAGATATCGTAATTGGATTAAATTGCAACTTATATGAAGAAAAGATATATTTGAAACCAATTGAAAACCTTACAGTCTATGGGGCTGATTGGTCCAATTGAAGTCCCATTTAAGTCTTATTGGGGCCAATTGGTCCAATTGAAACCATTTGAAATATCTAATGGGGCCAATTGGTCCAATTGAAACCAATTGAAATCCCGATTAGAGTCAAATGGGGCCAATTGGTCCAATTGAAACCAATAAGACCAATAGATCTACCAATAGGAACAATAGGACCAATATAAACCAATAAGACTAATTGAACCCAATGGGACCAATAGAAACCTTCATTTATGTTAGCCTGCCTTTTCGATTAGCATGCTAAAATTAACCTGCAATACGTATCTCATGAATATTCATTATTACTTTACGCGTCTCACAGAAAAATACATTTATCATGATTAATTGTTAAGCAACTTATGACAATTAATGCACATATCAATTTTGTGATTGTATTTTTCTTTGGAAATTATTGACCAATAGACTATTTGTCTGATCACACTTTCACGTTTTAGCAATAGATATATTGATTATACGATTACAGAATTTACTAACCAATTTAAATAGCATGTATGTTTTCTACGTGTATGAGTCTGTACTTTTACAAAAGTCAATCTTGTATTAACTTCAAATGATCTTTGTGATGGAGTTAGTCTAATGCAATTGAGATTAGAATATTCCTATTGGTGGACACTTGTACTTGCAAATATTGATTATGATGTATCAATTTTTCCCTCGTTCCTCTACCCGAGTCGATATACCAATAGAAGTCTTGTACTGATAATGACGGCAATCAAATATCTTTATTTTTGTTAGCCTGCATTTTAGATTAGCATGCTAAAATTAACCTGCATAACTTACATATTTCAGCGTTTTTGCAGGCTAACAAAGCAGGTTAATTTTGCATACTAAAAAAGCAGGGCAATTTTGCAGGCTAATTGAGCAGGTTAAAATGATTTTGCAGGCTAAAATAAGCCTGCTTTCAAAATGTACAGGCTAAATTAAGCCTGCCTAATTTGCATATTTCGGCGTTTTTGCAGGTCA
Organism: Strongylocentrotus droebachiensis; assembly: GCA_035222895.1. NCBI lineage: Eukaryota > Metazoa > Echinodermata > Echinoidea > Camarodonta > Strongylocentrotidae > Strongylocentrotus > Strongylocentrotus droebachiensis. Next base: position 29,670 of record JAVYIG010010335.1, read on the forward strand.
GTGCTTGCTAAGGAATTAGCCTGCTTTTTAGCAGCTATGCAGGCTTGATGCAGGCTATAAGCAGGCCTGCCTTTTCGGTAAGGGTTGTCCTCAAGTTCATAAGGATCTTGCAGGATGTCGACTGCTCTACCTCTGCTTTCACCTCGTGGGATGAATTACGGCTCGGCGACGCTGCCCGCAACAGGGCGGACCGGGCGCGTCCGTTAAGCTCACTCGTGCTTAGCCTTAAGGGCTCCCTTGAAATGTTTTTTATGATATTATTCAAGGGAGCCTTAACTGGCTCCCATACCCCTGCACGGAGAGGCATGTAAACAAAACCCAAAAGTGGTCCAAAATCACACTTTCGCGCACTCGACCAATATTGGACAGTGGCTTTGATAAATTTTGTCGTAATTTTGGTCTTAATTACCGCCTTAATTTCAAAATCGGATCTAAAAATAACAAAATAAGAGCAATTTTCTTACCAGACCGATACAGCTCAGCTCCCTTTTCACGTGTACCGTGTGAATTCACGATGTCTACACAATGGTGATGACCTCTGACTGGCACTTCGTAAATGTGCTGCTTCCGTATAATGCGCTGAATTACACTCATACAGCGCATTATACGGAAGCAGCACAATTTACCCACAATTACGGAAGTGCCAGTCAGAGGTCATCACCATTGTGTAGACATCGTGAATTCACACGGTACACGTGAAAAGGGAGCTGAGCTGTATCGGTCTGGTAAGAAAATTGCTCTTATTTTGTTATTTTTAGATCCGATTTTGAAATTAAGGCGGTAATTAAGACCAAAATTACGACAAAATTTATCAAAGCCACTGTCCAATATTGGTCGAGTGCGCGAAAGTGTGATTTTGGACCACTTTTGGGTTTTGTTTACATGCCTCTCCGTGCAGGGGTATGGGAGCCAGTTAAGGCTCCCTTGAATAATATCATAAAAAACATTTCAAGGGAGCCCTTAAGGCTACTCGTGCTCGCTCAATCTCAATCACTTAATCTCATCATCACGATTCACACACATCGAATTAAACATGTGGGGACAGGCTTGATCAAATTCGGCGAAGGTGGACAATTAATTAAACAAATCGTATCCACAGTCGTATCAACATGACTATCCTCTTTCTTTCTCACTGAGATGTGTACCCATAACCAAATGTCACAAATATTTGTCTAAACTCACCCAAACTGTAGAATTGTGTGTATTTTCTAGTAGTAAACACAAGATTTTCGTTTCCAAAGAAACCTCAAACTTTGTTTTCGTCGGGTATGCGCATGCGCAAGCACATGTACCGGTATTTTTGTAGTGGAGTCGAGTGTTTCGTCTCTCTTGCAATACATGTACGTGAGCGAGTGCAGTACTTTACTTCCACACAGCTCAGGAGCACAGTGACACTGCCTCTGTACTCACTACTGCTGACATCCCAGTTAATTCCCACAGACTCATACTATAAAGTAATAGTCATGGAGGAATTAGATTATCATGTGACTTTCCCAACCAACTTTTCAAAAAGCAGGGAAGGTTTAGATGTCTCTGAATCTGATGTTAGAAGTAGATCCATCACTGGTGATATGAGGACAGTTCCTGTCATTGTTCTGCTTGGATGGTATGGTTGCCAGGACAAGCACCTTGCAAAATACAGTTCAATTTACCAGTCGAAAGGCTACATCACCATGCGCTACACCCTGCCACACGACTACCTTTTCTCAATTAAAAAGAGCTCCACCAGGGATGTGGCTCTCAAGCTCTTGGAAGCTTTCTTTGACTTAGGCCTCCAAGAAAATCCCATCTTCTTCCACGTTTTCAGTAATGGCGGTGGATATGTGTACAGGCACATAACAGAGACGGTGAATGGACCAAATCCTGGTCAGAGTGCTGCACTTAAGATCACAGGAGTCCTATGTGACAGCATGCCATCGTATCCAACAGCAACCTCAGCTTACCGTGCGATTGTTACAGCGATGCCTCGGTCACAACACTGGTTCATCTTGTACGTCAAGTCTCTTGGGGTTTGGATTTTCTTCATGGTGCTCACGCTCATTTCGTATATACGGAAGGGAGGAACGTCGGACCAAGGAACCTACTACAGAGCAATGCTTGCTGACAAAATGCAGTGTCCACAGCTGTTTTTGTATTCAAAGAAAGATGCGATTGTCCCTTACAAGGATATCCAGGGAATAATTAAAGAAAGGCGTCATAGAGGGTTTGATGTGCAGGAGGTAGTATGGGAGGACTCAGATCACGTTGCTCATCTTCGGAAACATCCTGAGGAGTATGTTGCTGCTTGCCTGAAGTTTGTGAAAGACTGCTTGGAGAGGGTTGATTGAGAGATGTAGGAGCACTTTGGGAGAGGGGGTGGGGGGAGTGACACCCCATTTAAAACTTTAAAGTTTGGCATGTCAAAAAAAAAAACACTTATGAATCTTTTGTTTGAAAAAAAGAACATCTGTTAGCAAATTTGGAAATGGAACAATAAAATGACAAGGGCCCAGGCTCTAAATATCTCTGTTGATGGATTGGAATGCTTAAAACAATGTTGAACATTAATAATAGGCACATGGGTGCCCAAAATCTTAGTCTAGCTAGGCCCTTCCCCCTCCCCCCTCCCTACTGCTAATGTTGACAATTTTAGCATGGGGAATTGGGGATCATACATACAGACCTGAAAAGCTGTAATCCTTGCCTCTATCTTAATGTGAGTGTGGAGCACTGTTTAAAATAACCTAAATGTATGCAATGTAGATCAGCTTTTATTTTAACTATAGACTTTGATGATGAATAATATTTTAGAGTAGGATATTACTCGCATAATAGAGTCTGTATAAAGGTTTCAAACCAATATTTGCTCTGTGTTTGGTTGATATGAACAACAGTCAGTAGATGAGATCATATTTGCAGAGCATATAAGTGTGGGTATCTTCAGAGGCCAAATTAGCCAGGCCAAAGTTGACTTGATTCAGCTCTGATAAAATAACACAAATGCACATATAATGTACATGTATGTAAAGTGTTAACACACAGAAATTACTTGCAATATCTTACAATGTATGTCTCTATGTCCTCTATATTTTGCAATATTTAGTAAATAATAATGTGTATTGAGATGTATGTAAAGGGCATTTACTTTACCCAAATGGTCAGTTTGGTTTTAGCTCAGTGAATATTTTAACTGAAGCCTGTGTAATTGTAGGCCCAGTTTAGAAACATTAGTGACATAAATATCCTTATACATGTATATATTGTAATACAGTAATAAATTAACTGTTATATCTGTATGTACATTGTATATCTGTGTACTATATTGAAGTCAAATCATACTGCAGTTCATGCATCCTGAGCAGAGAGAGCATGTGTTTTTATACATATAAAATATGATATAAATTATAAAACAAATTATTGATGCACAAACTTTTGAAATATTTCTAGAGCAAAAAGATTAATCCTTTGATGAACACTTTCTTAGAGAAGAAAATTATAATACACTTGTCAGAGAAATTGAATGGTTAAAGATTGAAAGGTAAACGAAATACAATGAAATGCATTATGCATGTTGTTGGTTAGTGTTATGGCAATCGGTCAATTTTGACTATTATCACCAACAAATTTATCACCAACGAATAATATAGAGATCTTAAATTTAGAAAGTCACTTTGATGTATGTAAGGATGATATTGTCAGTTGTTTCTGCACACTGAAATATGTGTATTAAGTTAACAAGTGTTGGTGTCTAGACCAGGGATTCTGAGACCAAGATCAGGGGCGGTATTTCTATGACTCACTTGGCAGTCAATTAAAGGAAACCAAAACCTTCATACTAAGTTACTTTTATTGTAAAGTTTAAAAGATGTGAATAAAATTAGTGAAAATTTGAACAAAATCGGGCAAGGAATAAGAAAGTTAGAGCCTTTTGAAATGACTAGTCACTAGACGCGGGATTCAATTTGATGACATCATCTGTGAACAACTCTCCATGCCTTTTGTACATAAAATTTCACAATGTTTTTTGTTTTCTTCGTATTTATTTGTGTTCTTGATCCGACTTCATAACATGTGAAGTAGAATATCATTTTGCATTCTATATATTGCTTTCAGGGGAGTACATTATCTCAATCACAAGAAAGAAGGAAAAACATGATATTTGATGTACAAAAGGCATGGAGAGTTGTTCACAGATGATGTCATCAAATTGAATACCGCCCTCTAGTGACTAGTCATTTCAAAAAGCTCTTACTTCCTTATTCCTTGCCCGATTTTGTTCAAATTTTCACCGATATTTTTCAAATATCTTAAACTTTACAATAAAAGTAACTAATTAGTATGAAGGTTTTGGTTTCCTTTAATTTTAAGCCTATTTTCACATCAAGACCAAGAGTCCAAGACACCAAAATTTAGAGACTGAGATTGGTCTGGACTCCATCACTGTTTCACCTTTCACCTTTCTCAATGTTATGTTCATTAGTGTTCATTAGTTCATTAAACTTCATTCCTTACTTTAGAGACAACTGGATAAGTTTAATGATGTTAATAATTTTAATGATATTGGATTGTTCATTTTCCCAACATAACATCACTGTCATATTTTTACCTGTTTTAGATTTCTGTAGATTCTTTAAAAATTGTTTTTAAACATTATTAAACAATTGTATGTTTATTTATCTTCAATTTTTTCAACCTAAAGGGTGATCATCTTTATTGTTATTACTTTAATATTTGATTCATGTTTGTAAGATACTGATTATTTAAGATCACAGTGAGATTTTAGAAATCTACCTCGGAATCAATTGTAATTGAAACAGAAAAAAAGTCTATCTTGTACAATTTTATTGCATTGATCTTGTATTGCAACAATGCAAGGTGTTTTTATGCACGGTATAGTAGTATATATTAAACTTATCATCATACCAGTACATGTATACTCATTCTTTCAAAATCTGTATGGATCATGTGGTTGATCACATTTTGGGGTGCCTTTTAGGATCTCAATTATTCACAAGGGGATCAAAGGGGGGGGGGGGGGCTCTTATTTGATCTTTCGATATTCCAAAAATGGATTGGGGGAGGGGGAGGAGTGGGCAGCAAAGGCAAATGTCACATACTAATCAACAAGCCAGATATATTGTAGAAGCACCCGATCGAACAAGATTATTATTTTAATAGAAGGCCATCAAGATCGACTGTGGCAACTGATGAGAGAACGAAATGATAACCATGGATAAAGAAAGTAGAATCAAGGGGGAGAGATGGGGTGAGAGTTGGAGGGGGAGTGAAAGAGAGAGGAGAGGAAGAGAAAGAGGTAAAAGAGAAAAGTATGGGTGTGAGAGAGAGAGAAGAGGAAGGAAAAAAGGGGAAGGGTAATATAAATTGTAAGAGAGAGAGAGAACAAGACTAAGGAGAGGAGAAAGACGAGAATGAGAGAGAGAATTGGGAGGTGGACAGGTAGAAAGAAATGCCTCTGTCATATGAATTTCTTGTCTATTTCTGACATTGAGCGATAGAAACACACTCTCTCAATTTATACAACAAAGTTTGTCTTTGAAACTACTTCTATCGTTACGGATGGGGGTCCGGGGCCCACCTTAATAATAATAGGTCCTCTGGTGGGCTGCAGGGATCCATGAGTCGGAACCCCCGGAAGCTCTTGAGTTTTAGCAATTCAGAACCTTCAACTTCAAAATAGCCATTGTGAGCGATGAAAACTCTAATCCATCCCTTGAAATTTGAATTTGCCCCTTATTGTGGCTCTTTTTTTAAAAACGGCAAGTGCTCCCAGAATGAGCATTCTATCTCATTCAGCTGTAGCAGTACAACTTAAGATTCCCACATTTAACATTTAGTTTGAAACGCGAAGAAAGGTGAACAAATCCATGCATAATGAATGAAAAGAATTAATCCCTCATTGAATAGGGAGTCTGCCTATTCATTAATATACCTTTGCTCCAGTTCTCTAGAGGCATCAGTCAGCAAGAAATTCTGTGGATAATATAAAAATCCACAGGATTGAACTCCTTGAACGAAAGCTCGCCTACTAAATTTTAGAAGTTGGTAGAAGCTTAAACTACATGAAACACACACCCTTTCCTAAACCTATATACAAAAAAAATAAAAAAACCGGTGAAACAAAAGAAAGAAAAATGTAGGAGGCGGTGTATTTTGATGCCCCGCGCTCTCACAGCTGATCGTGCTCATGCTAATTAATCGGGGATTTCCCTCCTCTATCACACGTGATCTCGAGCTCTCTTCCTACCTCATACTCGCACTCAAGTTGGGCGCCAGCTTTGACCGGTTTCGGCTTCAATTCTCTCATTGCAGTGTTTTCTGTGGAAACCTTATGATGGAAGTTCAGTCAACGTATCCAATTACTAAAAAGGTTGGTGATTATTTGTGCTATTGTGAACACAAAATATTAATAATTGGAACGAAAATTGAAGCACCAAACCAAGGCTTCATTCAAATATGACTCATCATGCTTGTAGTCCCTTGCATTCAAAATTGTGTGAGTTTGTTTTTAAAAAATGAATGAATTAAACCTACCGGTATATGTATGAGTACTGTCTTGACAAGTGACATGCATGACTGAGCTGTATAGTTCAGGCCTGATAAAAACCCAATTTACGTTTTTTTTTTTTTTCATATCAATTTCATGGGACAGTTAAGCGTTCACCCGTTCCCACCAAAGAAAGAGATTTTCAGCGCCCGTTATAAAGGCATGGGAAGGAATCAGAAAAATCGTACTTTGGCCGGGTTTGATAGGTTTAGCATTAGTTGTGGAGGCTGTCCAGAATAGATACCAACATCTATAAAATGCCTGATATTTCCTCTTTTTAATCATGTAACTTTTAATAATTTTCGAAAATAAATCATTCCGTCATTTTTATGATTTCAAAACACTTATTGGTAGAATTTGGAAGAGATTTAAGCGTAATTTAGAAGAAATGTGCTTGTTCACGCCCCCTGTGTGACTTTTCCATTAGACTTACGCGCGAACGGTATGAGCTAAAAAATATATACCATGTCGAGAACACAGCTCATTTCCTCAGCTTTCATAATATATTAGATTTATTATGATTGATTGAAAAATAGGTCCGTCAAAATGACTTGACAAATCGTTATGTCTGTAAGAAAATACAACCTGAAGTGGCTTTCTTGAGTCGATGCGACGTGTGCAATACCGTAGCTATGTATTGCTCGCTCTTACAACGCTGATGTCTAATTGAGCATGACGTTTAATGGTAACAAAATGCCACTTATTCATATCTATTAGTTAAATGAATGTAACCAAACCATTACATGATTATATACAACATGTAGGAACAAATCTTTTCATATCATAAATAACAATACGTTTTCAAAATTAGTGAAATTAAGATTTATTTATAGGTATGTATAGCCATGATTAAGATATTTTGTTGTGTAACAGGCTTCCGGACCGTATCCATTCTACATGCAGGGTATACGCGTGTGTACATGACTGTGTACACGGCCGTATACTACGCGCACTGTATTGTTATGCCGTGTGTGTTGCCAAGGGTATCTCTGTGTAGGCCTACTGTGTGTGTGATGCGTTGGGGTGTATAGGGCCTGTGTGTGTGCCACGGCAGATCAAAATAATACATACAACGTTCTCTTTATCTGTACCATATAATACATGTTCAGGAGACCCATGTGATCAAAACAGTGATCATGCACTCTAATTTTAACAAATTAATATATTTTTTCTGACGGTCCGAGTCCCAATTTCCACTGTACACAGCTAGGCTTATGAGCCTAACATGTCATCATACACCCCCATTTGCTATAATGGACACGTCCAATGTACGTTTGTTCAGCTACGCTCCTGTGCGACGCGTATCCAGCGCGTATCAGTAAAATCTGCGTTTGACTCCGCACAGCGTTATAAGTGCTGGTATTTTCTACGTCGCGTTAACTGTCCAAATCGAGCAAAACTAATTCATATGTTCCCCGATTTTTTCCTGATTTTTTTTCTTCCCGATTTAAAAAAAAAAAATAGACTAGACCATATAAAATAGATCTAGTCTAGATCTAGATCTAGATCTAGATCTAATTTTTTTTTTTACGAGATTTTTTTTCTTCTTTCCTTTTTTATCCTGATTTTACTGATTTCCCCATTATTTTCTCTAATCTTCCCTATTTTGCCCTATTTTTCCCAATTTTCTTACCAATTTTCTTACTTGAAAGGGAGAATGTTGTTGGATGCCATTTTTTACCCCGCGAATCCTCTTCTCTCTTTTTTTACTCAAGTCAAGGGGGGCGTGGTTGAGGGGAAAACAAAAAAACTTTTTTTTTTAGTGCTCACTATCACCCCTAATAGTTTACGAGCGCTGAAAAACCCCAAAATTCATTTAAATGTTGCTACCCTGATGATCGTTTATGTCTCATCATGCTCCAACCATCTCACTTTCTGTAGTCCTAATCTGTGAGCGATCCAGACCATTCAATATTCAAATTAAACATGTTAAAACACAATTATGAATCATTATAGTTTCAGGTTCATGGTGTGAATTTTATTTCATTTATTTGTGCATTATTATACATTGAAAAGAGCCCTTTTGTAGCTGTTCTAAACTATTGTTTGGTTTTATTTTGTCTGTGATTTCTACATTTAACTTGCATATACTAGTTCTTACAATTGACTGTCTATAGACAGTATCAATTTCTAAAGCTTGCTTTTCACTTGAACATTTTCTTTGCAGTTTTTAATGAAATTTTCTATCATATTTAATTACACATGTAATATTATGTATGTTTTGAATTACTACAGGGGGCTGTTCTTCTTGATGGAAAACATGTTGATGTCGCCTTGACAACGTTTGAAGATAGATTGTTACTTGTTATTACCCAGTATCAAAAGTTTGGTACACTGGTAAGTAATTTGTAAAGAAAAGTATATTTGAATATTGAGATAATCCTATTGAGACTACACATTTACAGTAAAGTTGATGATGATGGTAAATATGGTTTGAAAAAATAAGTAACAGGCCAAGTTTCATACTACACAAAGATAGCACGGTCATCAACACTTTTTGAAATGTTGAGGTTTTATTCTCTGGTTTGTTAGGATATATCAGATCTGCACAATGTGTGAGTGCATGCACTTACCATATGCAGTTTCCTTCTTTTTTTTAATTTCTAAAAGTCCAGATAGTATTAGATTGAATATTTTGGCCTTGTGAGAACTAATTACATTACATTTCCAATATTTTTGCACTTATGCTTTTTGTATGATTTCGTAAATTCCTTCTGAATATATACATTAAAAGATTTAAAATTATTCACACTTTGCACACTGATAGATGTATCAACTTACTATCATGTTAAATGCTTACATTTCTATTTTGTTCTTTGCAGGTACATGTCACACGAGACAATCTACCATTAGATAAGAGAGAAGAGATATACTCCACCCGGGTATTACTAGGAAATGATGAGGTAAAGATTTCCTCTTCCAATCTTTGACTTAGGCCCAATTCTATCTGCATCCCCAGTTAACTTCTAAAAATGTATCACATTTGCAGGTGAAGCATTAAAAAAATATCCCCCATATATTTTATTTATGATTTTTTTTTTAACACACCTGTATAGCATTTTTACTTTGCAATGTATTTACAATTGATGTATTACAATAAGTAAAGGTAAAATTGATTTTGCGCATTTTCCAAGAGGATTCAAGCCTTGCTTAACATTCCCAGAGCAGAAAAGTGGTTTAAGAACAAAACTTTTAGAGAAAAGTTAGAGGATGACATCATGTCTCTAATTTGCATACATCTGCAAAACTTTTAAATTCCATAACTTTCTTATTTTTGATCTATTATTGATGAAACTTTCACTGTTTTGTTCATGTTATATTCATTCAGTTCAACTCGCCCTTTAAAATTAATGAAGAGCACAAAAGTAAATGTGTCAATCGTTGTAATTTACATTACTTTGTAAATATTTTTCTTTTTTTCTTTCAACAGCCTGTGACACATGTATTTGCAAGGAACATTGCCAAGCATGTTCTGAAGACCCAATCCAAGCCTCTTCTTCTGAGTATAGCATTGGAGGATTACACACCACAAGTAATGAAGGGCATTGAGAAAGTCATACAGGACTATGTGATATGAATCCAGAACTGTCGGACATGACAAGGTCATGGACATGACAAGGTCATTTTAACCGATACTTTCAGCTCCGTATTGGTGTACATATAATGTGGGGGAAAAGACTGTTTAGGAAATTCACACCAAAAGTAATGAAGGGCATTGAAAAAGTCATACAGGACTATGTGATATGAATCCAGAACTGTCGGACATGACAAGGTCACGGACATGACAAGGTCGTTCTAACCGATGGTTTCAGCTCCATATTAGTGTACATATAATGTGGGGGAAAAGACTGTTTGGGAAATTCACACCAAAAGTATTGAAGGGCATTGAGAAAACCATACAGGAATATGTGATATGAAGCCAGAACTGTCGGACATGACAAGGTCACGAGCATGACAAGGTCATTTTAACCGATACTTTCAGCTCCGTATTGGTGTACATATAATGTGGGGGAAAAGACTGTTTAGGAAATTCGCATCAGAAGTATTGAAGGGCATTGAGAAAACCATACAGGAATATGTGATATGAAGCAAGAACTGTCGGACATGACAAGATAATTTTAACTGATGGTTTCAGCTCCGATTGGTGTACATATATGTGGGGGAAAAGATTGTTTGGGAATTTCGCACCAGACGTTTAGAAGGGCATTTGAGAAAACCATACATGAATTAGGAATATGTTATATGCATGAAGCCAGAACTGTCCGACATGACAAGGTCATCTTAACTGATGGTTTCAGCTCCGATTGGTGTACATATATGTGGGGGAAAAGATTGTTTGGGAATTTCGCACCAGACGTTTAGAAGGGCATTTGAGAAAACCATACATGAATTAGGAATATGTTATATGCATGAAGCCAGAACTGTCCGACATGACAAGGTCATCTTAACTGATGGTTTCAGCTCTGTATTGGTGTACATATATGTGGGGGGGGAAGAATGTTTCATAAATTTGCACCAGAAGTATTGAAGGGCATTGGGAAAACCATACAGGAATTATGAATATGTGATATGAACTCTAGAAGGACGTGATAACATCATGGAGACACTTATCCCGGCTTTTGTGTACATATACGGAGGAACAGGCGGAAGATAGGACAGTGAAGGACCGTTACAGTTACAAAAGAATATTTGCCATTCTCCATTTACATCATACCTTTAAAGCCCATCTGTACTAGTTTGGCCAGGGGGAATTAGACCTCCCTGAAAGGTCACTGACAGGTGGTTATCTCATGAAGTCAGCTCTCAATTAACATAAGGAAAGGAGGATCATGGGGGATCAACAGGCACCGATAAGGCATTTTTTGCTAGGGCGCAATTAGCTACAAGTAGTGCAGAGGGGCTTCAAGACCTGTAACTTTAAAGGCACCTTGTGCTATCCAAATCGTTCAGTAAGATAGAGTATACATGTGAATGACCCACCTTCATATAGATACCAATGAAGAAGGAAAAAAAACTGCAGGAATATATCATCTGTTTAGAGCCAGAAGGGCGTTAAATTTGTGTAAAAAGATATGAGTTAATACCATTTAGGCTCCAAACAGACGATATATTACATCAGGGCAAATATGAACAATTGTGCAATTTTTGGTTGTTCATGATTAAACATATTGTTTGTTTGTTTGGGAAAGTCTCCATCCAATATCATTCCCTCTCTCTCAGGCATCTCGTAACTCGGAAGAAAATAAACGTATATTTCATTTCGTATCATTATAGAGTCCATACACTTGTCTCATCCATTTTGGTCACTTCTCAAACAAGATGGTAACACTTTAGGCCTTCTAGTTACCCAGAGTCAAACATTTGCATATACATGTGCATGTAGTTCTTCTACTTTGGCTCATTTTAATAAGCCCTCTGTATGACTGTGATGATCAGATTTGGGAAAGTGATTTAAGTTTGTTATATTCCTATTAATATTGTCGTTGGAGTAGAGCCAGTTTGGTCTTTCCTCCAAAAAGCCTACACCATTCAGTTGCACTATTCATTTGACTGTAAGAAACATTCTCCAGGTTTTAACATTTCAATTTTATGTACAGAATACATCTACAAACTGGCTTTATATTGTCAAGTCCAGTTTTTATGTTTAAAATTCTTTCAGAATGTTAACATCTAAAAGTTTTTGTCTACTGTGCTGAAAGCCTTTAAAGGTAAAGACCAGTATTGGAAACGCCCCAATTTCAAAAAATGAAATGGAAGCTCTTTATTACCAATCATGTGAAAGAATATGTTTCGACTAATACATGATAAAAATTTTGCCAGGAAACCGCCTACTAATTGATATATTTGGTAAATTAGTTTTATCTATTGGACTGTGAGAGATAAACGCATGTGTTGCGCACGTGTGCGTAGTCCCATATACATCTTTCTGTGTACAGTGCTTGTAACTTTACGAAGACTGGGCCAAATTTCTTACCATTTTGATGATTCCAGAACCTTGCAGTACACACCAATACTTATATGCTAGATGATCAACCTTTTCTGATCGATTCCACAACGTTTCTTTCACAATGCAAACGCATAACCATAACTGGCCTTTATCTTTAATATTTTCTATTGATATCCCTTATGGGCGGCTAAAGGGGCCAATATCAACAGTCACAAAAACAAACAAAGATTCATACAAACAAACAAAGAAGCATACAAACAAACAAAGGACAGAGCAAAATAGACAAAGTACCCAGAAGAAAGGACCAATTAACAAAGAATAAATCAAAGGTCAGAGCAAAATAAAGTACAGGTCAGAAGAAACAGAGGGCGTTTTGGTTTACGGTAAGCAAATAGACATCAAGCACGAAAACGAGAAAGGACAAACTCAAAAGGACATCACATCATCTACGAACTGACCCTCAAAGGACAACAGAGGGCGTTTTGGTTAACGGTAAGCAAATAGACATCAAGCACGAAAACGAGAAAGGACAAACTCAAAAGGACATCACATCATCTACGAACTGACCCTCAAAGGACAACAGAGGGCGTTTTGGTTTACGGGTAAGCAAATAGACATCAAGCACGAAAACGAGAAAGGACAAACTCAAAAGGACATCACCTCATCTACGAACTGACCCTCAAAGGACAACAGAGGGCGTTTTGGTTTACGGGTAAGCAAATAGACATCAAGCACGAAAACGAGAAAGGACAAACTCAAAAGGACATCACCTCATCTACGAACTGACCCTCAAAGGACAACAGAGGGCGTTTTGGTTTACGGGTAAGCAAATAGACATCAAGCACGAAAACGAGAAAGGACAAACTCAAAAGGACATCACCTCATCTACGAACTGACCCTCAAAGGACAACAGAGGGCGTTTTGGTTAACGGTAAGCAAATAGACATCAAGCACGAAAACGAGAAAGGACAAACTCAAAAGGACATCACATCATCTACGAACTGACCCTCAAAGGACAACAGAGGGCGTTTTGGTTTACGGGTAAGCAAATAGACATCAAGCACGAAAACGAGAAAGGACAAACTCAAAAGGACATCACCTCATCTACGAACTGACCCTCAAAGGACAACAGAGGGCGTTTTGGTTTACGGGTAAGCAAATAGACATCAAGCACGAAAACGAGAAAGGACAAACTCAAAAGGACATCACCTCATCTACGAACTGACCCTCAAAGGACAACAGAGGGCGTCCTCGAGGTTTTTTTTTCTTTTTAATCTAGGGCGCGGCCTACTCGATCCAATACGCTGTAGGTCTATACAACAAATATTCATGCATGGGCTGGCCGGACTTATACCGAAAGCATCTCATTTTATATTTTAATATGGATACTGTCACTGATAATATAAGACAGCGTGTTTCTCGGCTGATTTCAGATATAGAAAGTGGGCTAGAGATGAATATACCGGTAAATCTTGATACGATCAACTACAGGCTCGACAGTCTGTGTAGAGATTTACTACATTTTCACTTGAAAGGGTTTCTCTCCAGCGTGCGTTCTTTTTTCTTTCTTTTTTTCTTTTTTTTTACCTTTTTTTACCTTTTTTTTTTTTTTTGGGGCCGCCCAAGGGGGGGGGGGGGGGGGTTTAAACCCCCTAAACCCCCCCCCCGTAGATCCGCGCCTGCTATATATATGGGCGGCTAAAGGGGCCAATATCAACAGTCACAAAAACAAAGTCTAGATCTAGATCTAGACTAGATCTAACAGTTAGATCTAACTTAAGTTAGACAGTTAGGCCTAACAAAAAAGTTAGAGTCTAAGTTACCTGCGAAGAAGCGAATCTGTTCCTCCGAGATGTCAAATTTTGGTCTTCCCACTCCGCCTGCACCCCCAGCTGGATTTGTATCAGGCTGAAAACGAGATCCAGTTGATTCGCTTTCCTGGCTCATTACAGCGGCATCTAACTCCAAGATTTGTCTGGCAGACAGCAGCAGGCGCGGATCTACGGGGGGGGGGGGGGGTTTAGGGGGTTTAAACCCCCCCCCTTGGGCGGCCCAAAAAAAAAAAAAAAAAAAAAAAAGGTAAAAAAAAAGAACGCACGCTGGAGAGAAACCCTTTCAAGTGCAAATATTGTGAGAAGATATTCAACTCATCTGGTAACTTAACCAAACACATGATAACTCTGGATATAACTGTGTATTAAACTGTTACTTGATTTAAAAAGACGTTATCATGCACTGCTTTTTATGGTCTCCATTGTGTTAATAGATGCCAGGAAAACATCACTTACGGGGTTCAAATAAACACCCCAAAAAAAAATCGGTTCGCCGCTTCGCGGCTCGTGGACGATGCTCCGCATCGTAATTATTTTGGTAAAACCCCCCCCTTAGCAAAAAGCTAGATCCGCCCCTGAGCAGGGCATTTGAAATGTCACCATAGGCAACGCGGGAGGCCATCGCGAAAATGTAGTAAATCTCTACACAGACTGTCGAGCCTGTAGTTGATCGTATCAAGATTTACCGGTATATTCATCTCTAGCCCACTTTCTATATCTGAAATCAGCCGAGAAACACGCTGTCTTATATTATCAGTGACAGTATCCATATTAAAATATAAAATGAGATGCTTTCGGTATAAGTCCGGCCAGCCCATGCATGAATATTTGTTGTATAGACCTACAGCGTATTGGATCGAGTAGGCCGTGCCCTAGATTAAAAAGAAAAAAAAACCTCGAGGACGCCCTCTGTTGTCCTTTGAGGGTCAGTTCGTAGATGAGGTGATGTCCTTTTGAGTTTGTCCTTTCTCGTTTTCGTGCTTGATGTCTATTTGCTTACCCGTAAACCAAAACGCCCTCTGTTGTCCTTTGAGGGTCAGTTCGTAGATGAGGTGATGTCCTTTTGAGTTTGTCCTTTCTCGTTTTCGTGCTTGATGTCTATTTGCTTACCCGTAAACCAAAACGCCCTCTGTTGTCCTTTGAGGGTCAGTTCGTAGATGATGTGATGTCCTTTTGAGTTTGTCCTTTCTCGTTTTCGTGCTTGATGTCTATTTGCTTACCGTTAACCAAAACGCCCTCTGTTGTCCTTTGAGGGTCAGTTCGTAGATGATGTGATGTCCTTTAGAGTTTGTCCTTTCTCGTTTTCGTGCTTGATGTCTATTTGCTTACCGTAAACCAAAACGCCCTCTGTTTCTTCTGACCTGTACTTTATTTTGCTCTGACCTTTGATTTATTCTTTGTTAATTGGTCCTTTCTTCTGGGTACTTTGTCTATTTTGCTCTGTCCTTTGTTTGTATGCTTCTTTGTTTGTTTGTATGCATCTTTGTTTGTTTTTGTGACTGTTGATATTGGCCCCTTTAGCCGCCCATAATCCCTCGGCTGGATAGTAACAACATTCAAGTTTTGCATAAATTACTCAGTAATGAAGTAATTTTGCCAATGAAAATTAAAATGATACTAGTGTTAAAATGTTAATGTAATGGCTATATGTTTGTCTATTTCATTGTAGAAGCTCAAAATAAACACAATGTCGGTAATGATGAGAGAGAAGCGAACTGGATTCAGTGAAAAAAGTGATCATAATTTATTGCTTGTAGTACAAAAATAAAAAAAATGAATGGTGATACACATAAATTGACTATTAAATAAAGTGTAGGTGACCATGCAACCCTGTAGAAGCCGGATAGATAGACTACATTTAACATTTTGTGGATGTTTACATGTCTGAAAAAAAATCACCAACCAAATGTAGTCAATTAGACGTACTGTAACTCATATCGACTTTCGATATAATATACTATGCAAGATACAGTATACCCTGTAGGCCTACAATTCTCGCTATCGCCAATACTCCCAATTGCCCCGATGTAGTCTATTGGATGTAATTTTGATCCACTTCAGGTACTTACATACATCCAGTGTACGTGGCGCGAAAAACAAAGTTTACACACACAATCAATGCACGGTACAGATCCATGAAATAGACCGGAAGTAAGTCACCAGTCTATCCCAGAGTGCATTTAAAGTGAAGACATGAAAGAAACATCCAGGCATTTGGGGGTATTGGGGATAGCGAGAATGTTAAGCAGCTACATTCACTTTCCAAATGAGTCATATTTTGCCATTTTATGTAATCTCTTAATACTAAAATAATCCAAATTTGTTACTAATAGACCCTGACATCCACAATCAGCACCATGTGTGATATGTCTTAGTTTAACACTGGACCAAATAATACAAATACACATTACAAACATGACTTTAAAAAATGAAAAGAATGTTGATGAATTGCGATTACATCAATCAACATTTATAATCCACTAGTGTGAATACAATTAACACCTTTAATAATAATAATAGCTAGTTCTTATATATCGCTTTTCAAGACCGAAGGCCCTCTCAAAGCGCTTTACAGATATGTATACTATTACCCCAGTCATCGGATTCAGGCTTACCCGCACAGTATGCATGCACATTCTCCACTCCCTTGGGAGCATTCCAGCCAGGCGTCATTTTTACAAGCGCACACTTGCTAATCTAAGCACATTAGCTTTCGCTTTTGCATTGAATGAGTACTTGCTTAGCCTAAATATATACTCTCTCTCTCTCTCTAAGTGCCATATCAATTGACTTTCTCTATTAGCACCACTCCCAGTTCATTCACTCCTCTCTCTTCCAACAATTTATGCAGACTGTCCATCCAAAGTATCATTATCATTTGGAATTCTTTAGAATTAGAGGTTATACAATACATAACTGCAAACAACAATGCCCCTTACATGTGAATTTGGTGTTATAAGTTTAAGATAAAGAATGTAATATACAGTCCAACCTGTGTTAGTGGCCACCTCTATATAAAGGCCACCTGGCTATAGTGGCCATGCATTTTGTTTCCCATGAGAGAGGAATGTGTGTTGTACAACCTGTCTACAGTGGCCACGTTCTCTGTTTCCATTGGGTGGCCTTAGTAGACAGGTTTGACTGTAAATGTATATGTACTCGGGGGCACACTGCACTTCTCTCATTTATTTTTGTCCTTCTTTTTCTTTTTAGAGCACTGTGAGTTACATGTAATCCTCCCCTCTTTGGACAAGGCTTTTTACATTACCTTTACTTCTTTTAAATAATTCTTCCTGTCAACATTTGTATTTTAGGAGTACAACTATGAAATAAATAACCCAAAACTCCCTGCTTGAGCAGTATGTGAAGTTGTGAACCTCTCTAATGAGAACGCATTACCAGTACTAGGAATGTCAATTAGCCCAATTATGGCTAAACATGGAACATGCATTTATATATCATCATGCTGCAAGCATCTGAGTATACATTAAATAAGCAGTTTGGTTATATGAGGTACAAGTACTACGTGTCAGGGTAATTAATATACAGTATCTGAGGTGACAAACAGAGAGTTCATACTTTAAACCCGAGCCTCTCAGTGCATGGTAGTTGTATATTTGATTAATATTTACACTTGATACAAAAAAGTTCATGTTATCTATGAATATGAGGTAATCTGAGGAATAAGGATCACCCAAGTATGTATATTTGATCACATAATTAAACTGCTAGTAGATCTTGGGTTACAGACTGCAGTAGAGAAGTTATATATCGAGGGTTCAGTGACACAAAGACGTAACTCCATATTTTGCCAAAATTAGTAATTGATATCAAAATGTTCAGAAAAATGTGGGCTTTCCAGGAAACACAAAGACTTAACTTCACCCAACACCCCATTACAGTCAATGACTAGTGAAACATAGACTTAACTCATTAAGGCCCAAGTGGACCTCTATCTTTAAACCACTTTTTCTCAAAATGGAGTTACGTCTTTGTGTCACTGACCCCTCGATATGTAAGGCTGTTCGCATAACATGCCTAAAATGATATAAGCAAGATCATGGCTGATCATCACTCGTATCCCCCTTTTCAAATAAAAAATTGTCTCAAATTTGTAACAATATCACGAAACATGAATATAAAGTGAATACATTCTACATAAATATAAAGCAATGGTGATAAATAAGAGTGCATTCATTTGTTCAAAATATACAGAAATAGCACTTTTCTGGAATGATCTTTATACAATAATTCACAATAACTTCAACATCCCAACATTTGAGTTCATTTTTTAAGTTATATTTCATTGCACAAAAATATAATTTAATTTATGTACAGACTTGATATGTAAATCTTGGTATCTGTCTAAGCTATCTAATATACTAAATTGAAAGATACAAACAAAATTATTTTAGAAGATAATAAAACAGAATTTCTTCTAAAAGTGCACAATGGTAAAGTTGTCAAGAAATGAAACTGCTAAGGGTTTGATCAGTCCATGTACATGTATATCATAATATATCGGTATTCCTCTTTGTGAATTCATTATATATATATATATATAAATGTGGATATATGCTTTTGTTTCATACATGAAGTATCATCTGTTGATGGCCATATTATTGTCTATCATTTTACCAATCACCTGAAAAAATAATTTGTCTACAGCTAGACTGTTTAAAATACTCCAAAAAAAAATTATCTGCCATTATATAGGTAAACGATGGAGGAGTAATGGAAGAAAATAGAGGATAACATTAAACCCTGCTCACAGCAGAATAATAATATTTCGCTGTTATATATCTACGATGTCTCTATTAAAGCGCTTTACAGATTTTACAGAACCCAAGTCTACTCAACAAGACTTTTAATTGTTTGTTCACTCAGAATGTATTTAAATTGCAATATCTCTTAGTAGTAGTAATATTTCTGCATCGAACCTCTTTTTGTGTCAAACCCAGGCTTGTCAGCGTTCATGGTTTATAATTCTTGTTATCCTGATTAAATATATTTTAATAAAAAATAATAAAATAAAAAATGGTCAAAAGAGATGTGCATAGACGTGTCAGGGGGTCCTGGATCGACAAGAAGAACTAAGTGTTAGATTTGAACCAAAGCAAAACACATTGGTGCTGCATATTACAGTAAAGGCTTGTTATGATATGACGCAACCGCAAACAGCCGCCACAGATTATTTAACATGTAAATGAAAGGAATCAAAGGCTCTGCGCATATTAATGGAGCTCTGTGTTATAAGATACGAAAATGAGAAGCATATTACACTTTCTGTCATCCTAAAAAAACTGCCATGGTTTTGGGTCTAAACTACGCTTTTTAAGTGCTACTAAGTGCATCAGTCTTCTATTCCCTGCTAGTCACTACTGAATGTACAATGTACCTATGGCCACTGTAACAAAAGACAAGTAGCACAATCAATTTGTCAAAATTTACTTTCAAACAGAAATTAAATTACAATGTACCTCCTAGAAAATAAGTAAATAACGTTAACTTGCACCGTTCAGAGTCAAAAGCCTACTATAAATACTGTCACTTTTTCAAAAGGCACATAAAATACCCAAAACATCAAAACTATTCAACAAATTACTGTTACTGCAAAGTTTGGTAAAGCTTATACTGAATAGTCACAAGAAAATTAAACACTTTGTATAAACAATGTGGTATTTTTTTTACCCAGGGCAGCCACATTTACAGTGTGAGTCCAAAAACTAGGTACCTATTTAATTGACCTATGTTGAGAGGGACAAACTTAGGTAATACACCTTGTCCAAGGATGTATAGCACGAAGCAGGGATTGAACCTGAGACCTCTCAGATGAGAGTCTAGATCCTTCACCACTTTCATTATACCTCGTCACATACAATGTAGGCCATTTCGCTAATGTAACCAAATTGAATGCATATGTTTTTGTAAAGTGCCTTGATACCTTGATACAAATTATGTCATTCACCCATTAATTGAATTTTAATATTCAGAATGCAAATTGCATATATTACCTATTGCTAGGTAAAGCTAACATGTCCTACCTAGCAACAAGTAATGAGAGAATTTGGTAGTTAGAGGGTTCGACACTGGTAACTTACTTAATCAACGATCTAAAAAAGGGCTCATTCTAAACGAATCAAGACTTTATGATAAAAGTATCATGACTTTCAAGACTTTCTTCATCTTGTGCTTCTTGTGCTTCTAAGACTAAGATCGAATTTAAGTTAGACTTAAATAAGTTGGCAGGCCGTTCATGCCACTAGTTGCTCTCACCATTGGTCTCTCAATTATGATCTTTAGATAATATTTTTTTTACTTCAATAATAAACTATCAAAAAATGTAAATTCTGTAGATTTGTGTCCATGATTGATACGTCCCATGAGAAACCAATGCCATTGAATGATGAGCGAAAATAGTGGCATGAGGAGCCTGCCATAGTAAAGTCTAACTTAAGTTGATCTTAGTCTTTGTGAAACACTCCCCTGAAACAATTTTGATTACCCTGCTTGTCCTGGTACTTGATCCATAAAGTTCAGAGAAGACATGGATCTTTGTACTGTGAAATACTGCTTCTTTCCTCCACTGCTTTTAAATACTTCATCAACAATGTATAATATATACAATATTACAGGCAAACCGTTTTTTGTTTTACTTTAAGTTTAAGTACACTTTGATGCTGGGAATATATTCATAATAAACTAGATGGAATTCGACTGCGCGCAGTCGAAAATGATGCCTCCGTCATAGAGCAATTTTACCAACCAAAACAGAAGAAATTTTTCAAATTCAAGTTCATTTGTAATCCATTAACAGGTTCTCAAAATATCGTGATTACAAGCTATTTTTGCATACATAATGAGCCATGACCTTTGACCTCATGACCCAAGAATCTACTCGGTTCATTGGCTCTGCAAGATACATACATGATCTAAGTTTGGCAGGAATCCATCAATCTGTTCTAATGATAATGCGATCACAACCCATTTTTGCATACATAATGAGCCACGTGACCTTTGACCTCATGACCCCAAAATCTAATCAGTTCATCGGCTCTGCAAGTAACATACATGACCAAAGTTTGGCAGGAATCCATCAATCTGTTCTTGAGATAACGTGATCACGAGCTGTTTTTGCATATATAATGAGCCCTGTGACCTTTGACCTTTGACCTCGTGACCCCAAACTCTAATCAGTTCATTGGCTCTGCAAGATAAATACATGACCAAAGTTTGGCAGGAATCCATCAATCTGTTCTTCAGATAACGCGATCACGAGCCGTTTATGCTTACATAATGAGCCCTGTGACCTTTGACCTTTGACCTCGTGACCCCAAAATCTAATCAGTTCATCGGCTCTGCAAAATAAATACATGACTAAAGTTTGGCAGGGATCCATCGATCGGTTCTTCAGATAACGCGATCACGAGCTGTTTTTGCATACATAATGAGCCCTGTGACCTTTGACCTTTGACCTCGTGACCCCAAAATCTAATCAGTTCATCGGCTCTGCAAGATACATACATGACCAAAGTTTGGCAGGAATCCAGCAATCGGTTCTTCAGATAACGTGATCACGAGAACGGGACGTACGGACGTACGGACGGACGTACGTACGGACGGACGGACGTACGGACGGACGGACAACCCGAAAACATAATGCCTCCGGCTACTTCGTAACGGAGGCATAAAAATGGTGGCTTCTAGTAAAGTGCTTAGGTCTGTCAAGCAAGACCCAGATGGTGCTATACTGTACCTATATATACATATATAGACGAAATACATCATATGCAACTTTAATTCATTGAAAAAGAAAGCATTAATAAATAAGGATATAACATACAAGATGTTATTAAATTGTGTATGATAAATAAGTGTAAATCATTTTTCATCCTTCCATTTTCTTCCTTTTCCATTATGTATAAATATAGATGTGACGCATACACATACAATACCTGAGGCTGTGAAAGAAATATCAACAACAAAAAAATGAAATTTCATGTAAAATATATTATTGCATGTTTCAGAATAAACAACAAACATTTTTTAAGCAACAAGGTTTAAGCAACATCAGAGAGGTTGGGATGCTGCGCATTATCGTTAAGCCGATGCAGGAGAAACTGGATGGAATTGAAATCTTTCTCTGAATCCCAACCTGCTTGCTGTTCATCCCCAGGCAATGCGTTGCTTCTTGGCGATAGGGGAGTGTTGGGATGCGACAGCTTGGTGTACGACCCCACCCCTTCACCCATCTCTGAATCCGATGGGGACAGGCTACCGGAGGTCGCTGTGTCTTCAGAGTCAATGGATGCCTGCTTCCTGGTTGCTTTCAACATGGAGTACTTGTCAGGGAAGGGCGTGGTCTCTGGATACATTGAAGCAGAACTCATTGGAGTTATCATCCCTGCTACATAACCACTGTCTGTATACTGTGGAATGGATGACATCACTGCATCATCATCATGACTTCTATTGTTTGCATCACCTCCCGGGTGAAGCTTACCATTATCTATCAAGACCCTGCAAGGATTGTTTGTGAAGGCATCAAACCTAAAATACCCACTGTCCTCTGCAGGTTTAGCTTGGTAAGAGGTCGGCTGCATCTGGGGAGGAGGAGACTGAACATAGCCAGAGTCGGTGGGAGACGGGTACCTTGGTGGAGGACATATTAAGCTGTCCTCACTGCAGCTGGTGTCCATACTGCTACCACTGCACTGCAAGGATTTTTTAAAGACCATCTCCCCAGAGCCATCATCAATTCCACATGAAGAAGATGAGGGTGCTAGAGGTGGTGCATTTCCTTCATCTGTTTCCATGGCAACGATTTGATAGCATTCCTCTGAAAGAGAGCCCTCTGTTGAATGAGGCGGAGACCGATCAGGAATGGGAGGGTGTGGCAATGCATCTCCACCAACTCTTCCTGCAGGGGGCGTCTCGATCAGAGCAATGGTCTCCGTCTCATCTTCACCATCATCACCATGTGGAGGAGGAGGAGGAGGGGGGATACCTACCAGGGTATCAAATTCTTCTCTCTCTGGTATCTTTGGTCGAATATCTCCCATGGCAAGAGCTGCTTTCTGTAATGTAGGAAA
Organism: Strongylocentrotus droebachiensis; assembly: GCA_035222895.1. NCBI lineage: Eukaryota > Metazoa > Echinodermata > Echinoidea > Camarodonta > Strongylocentrotidae > Strongylocentrotus > Strongylocentrotus droebachiensis. The sequence goes on from JAVYIG010010335.1 coordinate 53,085, forward strand.
ATGGAAGGAAAACTGTGATTAAATCATATACTCTTTGAAAATATTCATTTGGTGTGGCTCAAGGGTAACAGGATGGAAAATCACTATAATAGTATAAATTGAATACACAGTAAAGCTTTACAGGAGTAACATCTTCCACTGTCACTGGGAGAAAACTTGGATATCTATCAACAACTTTCTTTAAATATTTGAATACTTGCAATACTTCAGGGTTTATTCTCAATTAGGCTTTAAAGGGATCCGGTAACTTTGTCTAAGATCCTTTAAAAAAAATCCTTGATTTAGCTCATGCTGCAATGGTAATTATACACCTTTAGGTCAGTCAGGAACCCCATGACTTTTACAAGCCGATCGCCTGTCTGATTATCAAGATATTTATGATTAAAAATCAAAATCAAATTTTGCGTTTGCCAAACGGTTTTCATAACACTATAGTCTATTGGGGAAAACGAGTATGGTAAAAACTATCACTCAAGGTTTTTTTACTTTTTTGAGGCACTTCTTGATCATTTTGAAGCGCAATTTTTTTTTAGGGTTTCAATATAGCACCATATCATAGACACTAATAACACGTAGGGCCGTGCATCTCAGATTTAACATTGTTAAACGATCCCTTTAAGTACAAAAGGTTTCAAAAGAGGGTTCAAATGAGCCATGTCATGATATTTTTATAAGGGCCTGTTCAGATATGGCAAGAAAAGAAAAAGGAAATCTTACAAGAACCGCATTATTGCTGATGTCAAATGGCTGTGTTGAGCGAGGCCCGTGCTTTACACACAGGTAGGCACATACAATCAACAAGAAAATGAAGACGGCTAGCAGTATCGATAGGATGAGTATAAATTTGTTACTCATTGGATTACTCCTGGGCATCGCTTCTGGGGGTAGAGAAGAAAAAAACATAGATACAAAACTGTATTAAAACCAAAAAAAGAGATAACTTGAAGTCTCTTTTATGTTCACACACAGTATATTACACCCTACAGTATAGTATTACATTCCACATACTTAAAGAATCTTGCTTTACGATTGGTAAAAAGTAAATCACTTGATGAAAGATAGTTTGCCCATCATTGATGGGAGAAGAAAAGTTTGTTACACTGTGTAGATAGTGCTTGTATCTTCAGTGAAAGTGTGTTGCACTGTGTAGATAGTAGTACTATCTACATAGTGCAACACACTTTAATTGTATACATTGTGTATACGTACGTACGTAAGTACTGCACGCACTGTACGTATCGTAAACCGTTTGCTAGCTGTTACTTGATGACTGGTTGCTTTAAAATGACGGAAGAAGTGAAATGTTTCTGATGTGGAATATAAAGCAAATAATCACCTTAAGGTTTCAGGCGATGGCAAACTATCACCTCCTCGGCGATCTATTATGTGTATGCTATCTGTCCTCAGCTTCGCTTCAGAAAGATAGCTACATTAAACAGCCTTTTCACACACAAGTAAAATTCTTTAAAGCTGATTAGTTTAAAGCTCTTTAAACTAATCAGCTTTACAGACATTATTCACACACAGAAATTTCGGTGTGACCGTTAATCGTTTTGTGATTAACTACTGCTCTTAAAATGCGCAGTAGTGCCATTGCGCATTGAAGGTCATGTCATATCAAACAAAGTGCACGCTCTATCCAGTTTAAACACGTATAACCGTTCACACACGAAATGTCAAGCTCTCTAGATACGAACTTCGTATCTGCAGCCTGCTGTGAGGGGCCTATGAATCGCGACTTTGTATCTATCGTATAAACGATGTTCACACAGGGAAATTTTTCTTTAAAGCTGTTTAAAACTGTTGAGTTAAACAGCTTTAAACTAATCAGCTCTAGATACTATGAATTTTAGCTGTGTGTGAAAAGGCTGCAGATCGCCACGGAAGTGATAGTTTGTCCCATCACCTTCACCAACGGTAATTATTTGCTTACTATATACAACTCCTAACATGCAGAGCAAAACACATTTAGGTGATTGGTACACTTTAAGCTAAACAGCAATACTGACAGATACCAATTAGCCTTCCTTAACGAGCCTTAAAAGGGATCTCTGCCCCATAAATTCTGTAAACTACGAAGCTTGAAAGAGCCTGAAATCACATCAAAGCGTGAAAACTGGCATCCCTGAATACTCAGTACAAGACAGATTGTAGGAGCTACACAACACAATTTTTTAGGGGTTTTATTCCTACCTGTTGAAATTTCTGAGCCTTTGATTGCTGGTCCAGTCCCGTTGTAAACCATCGGCGTAATCTTCACTGTATACACAGGGCCGATCAAATTAGTGTCCAGTATGTAGGATGTAGTGTTTGTGATACCCAATTCCTTTTCCTCAGTCGATACAGCGTAGTACTTGATGCAGTCCCCACTGTGAAGAGACCATGGGTTTTCCCATTTCAACAGCCAGACACCCTGCTTGATTTCTTTGGTTGTCACGTTCTGAGGCCGAGACTGTGCTTGTTCTGTAAATAAATCAAGAAAGAGAAAGAAAAATAAGGAAAATAGTTCTAGACAAATATTTCTATGTGAGAGAAGCTCAACTTCACATCAAACTAGCTGCCTCTAATCTTTAAAGCCTCAGGAATACTGCAGATTTATTTTCTCTTTTCAGTTCTTCATGAAGTCCCACGAACTGAAATACATAAAAAAATCCCCCTTTTCTGACGAAGCCTATTACACCTCAGCTCCTAAAGACCTTAATATTACCTTTTCTATTACTCTCTGAACCATCCGAAAACGCCTACACACACCCATGCAGATGCGAAACCTATTAGGCCGTAGTCAGACGCGTAAACGCAACAAAACATGACAGTACGTAACAAAATACCTAACAAAACTTGAATACAAAAGAAAAGTGGCCAAAATCCCATGGTGCACTACGTTTCAGGGACACAGGGCTGCCATGGCAGCCGGGAACATGATGTAAACCTAGCATAAGATCACTCATTGATCAAAACCCTATACTGCCACATTGTTTGGGGCATTCGAAACATATACACTGTGACAAAAGTCGAGTATGGCGATCCAACTGTTTGTTTCATCAATCGAACAAAGTCAGTAGAAAGTTAAACCGTGTGTTTCTACAGGATTTAAATTTGCTAATTTCTAGACTTTTTCAGGTGTGCGCTTCAGTACAAACGCACCACAATCAGATTACAACACTAACGCTAACGGCTAACAGAAAAAGTATTTGTAGTACTTTAGCATTAGTGTATAGATCATGTGACATAATGTATCCCTATGCGCAGCACGCACTTTTGAGGCATCCAGCGTACCCACCAAAGTCCACTAAAGTCTGCTAGCTGCACTTCTCTAGAAACAGACTGGTTAAATTCCAGATAGCGTTAAATTTCCGGTTCTATTCCGGGTAGAAAATACTGATATTTTCCAGGTCTCCTGGATAAGACACGCAGAAGGAATATCACTTACTTGACTTCAAGACCTCAAACTGATACACCGAGCTTGACATCCCACCGACGGAGTTATTGGCGAAGACCTTGACCTCGTACGCATCCCATCGGGAAGTATCCTTTAGGGTCACTACGTTGGAGTCTGGAGGAGGGGATGGCAGGTTCAGGACCTCAGAAAGCCATTCTTCATCTGGATTGCTGGAGACGACTCGGTAACAGATCTCATATAATAGGAGTATGCCATGACGTCGGTCCTCTGGAGGAGGCTAGGGGCAAAGAAATTAAGGAAATGTCAGAGAAAACAGATGAATTATTCGTAAGTGGTGACCAGGGGGGTGTTTCACAAAGATCCTAAGTCGACCTTAACTCTAAGTTGAACTTAAACATTATGGAGGGCCATTTGTAGCCTTAAAATTAAATATTTCCAAAGCAAAAATTCAAGTATTTTAAACTTTTCATAAATTCCACTTGAAATCTCTTTAACTCATAGCCTGCCATAAGGATGCATGCATGCTGTCGCTATAGTGCTTTGTACATGCGAGAGAGCTATCGCTTGAGTGCCATGTGCATGCAATGCAGCATTCGTAATAGCAGTTACTGTTCATGCTCATTGGACTGTGCTGTGTGTTTTTCACTCGCCATTCATAGAACCATCACGTTAATCAGATTATCTCCAAAACAACCTGGCACGGGGGGATTTGGGGCTTGGCACAATGGGGATTAGCCCTGTGGCATGATAAGAGTTAATAATAGAAAATATGAATGATTTGAAACAACATTTATGCCTTTTAAACTATATTTTACAAAATACTTTCCACAATGCTTCAGCGGCTTTCCATAATAAGTCCAACTTACAGATAAGTTCAAATTAGGATCTTTGTGAAACACCTCCCAGGTTTTATAGAATTAAAGAATGTAGCACACTTTGTCAGTGGAGGGGGCTACACTTGGGGAACAACAGAAGAAAGGAACTGAATTTTCAATATAAAATACCGGTAGTAAATCTCATACAAACGTAATGCCATATCATTGGCATATTGGAAAGGGCTAGTAGCAAGGAATCACGGAAATGTAATATAAAGACACCTGAAGTTTCAGTATCATATTGGTCGGTGGTGATGAAATGGTAGAAGATCTCATTAAAAGTCATTGAAATATATTGTGCCACTGAACCAAGGGAAGAGATAGTGAAAGAGAAAGAGAGAGAGAGAGACAAAGAGAGACAAAGAGAGACAAAGAGAGAAAGGGAGAAAGAGAGAGAAGGAGAACATGAAATGAATGCAAACTGCAAGTATTTTAACATCATGCCTCCATGTACTAACAACTCCTTCATCATTTCATTGTTTAATCAAATTTATAATAAATAATTTCATGTTTTACTTCTAACTACATGTTTTAATCATCTGGATAAATAGAGTTGCAATGATTCTAACAGCTGCTGAAATCATTGCATTTGTATGCAAATTCTTTACAGAAATTTTGGCAGTTGGACAATCTCCATGAAGTAAGGCTAGGTCGATATGTATGTATGTACATGTACTTGACCCTCAAACTTTGGATTTAGGACCTTCCGAAGAGAGATAACAAGACAGAAATGATAAGCCTTCTTGGAAAAAGTGCTTACAAGTATCAATTACTTAAAACTTTCAATTGGTTTTTCTTTCATTACTTAAAATCAGGCCTTCAAAAATTCACAGTATATGCAATTCCGTGAAATCAATAAAAAAGAAAAGTTTTCCATTGTTCCTATCTGAAACTGCTTTATCTGTTTGTTTTTCCAGCAAGAATTCATATTGTCAAAACAAATATGAAAATAGTGAGTAATTGGTTGTTGACCATATTTGGTGGCTAAATTAGCCGATAGTTCAAGCACCAAACAGTTACAAAATTTAAATTTGAAATGACAATTAAAAAGATAAGAAAATACAATTGTTGTTAAAAACCATAATAAACTGATTTTAATCTGTTATTCATAGAATACAGTTGAGGGTAGTGAGCAAGAACATGTACTAACTGACTTTGTTCTGAAACCTGTACATTTTCAGAAGTGGATATTCAAGTTCTGCACATGTTCATTTGGTGACCGACATTTTCTGTTGCGACAATTGCTCCAGGTTTTTTTTCATAACAGGAATAGGGTTGGGGTTCGGATTGCAATTGGATTTCAAGTTAGGTTTATGGTTAGGTTTATTTTAGGATTAGATAAAGCAGAGCTGCCAACCCCAACTGATCAAAAATCTTATTGTTCCCCCCGCCTCCCCCCCCCCCCCAAAAAAAAAATAATAATAATAATAATAAAAAAATAAAAATAAAAATCCTATTTTTGATCGATCAGTACACCGCGAAAAAGTTTTTTTGTTTTGTTTTGTTGGGAGGGGGGGGGGGGGGGGGGTGCCAATTATGGACCAATGGTTGAATAACATGCATGATTTAGTCATGACTGGTGTGTTCGATGAACCAATGAACATCCCCAAATTGCTGATGTAAGATGCTTGTAGGATACTTTACAGAAGAGAATGGGCTATTTGCCATTGAAAATGGCACACACACACAAAATAAAATATTTTAAAAATAAATAAATGAAAAAATGGAAAATCGTACTGTCGTATTTACTTCTAACAATCGTAGGAAATACAATAAAATCGCACTGATTGGCAGCTCTGATAAAGTGATTGTTCCAGGATTGAAGTTAAGAATTTTGTTAGTCTATTGTCGCAGGAACGTAGCATTGTACAACCAATTAATTACATATATAGATACTTACCTGGATCGTGAAGGTGATATTTCTCAAGTCCGGCTTTTCACATCCTAGTCCTTCAGAACTTGTTTTCACAATAGTCGGACCACTTGAAGGGACTATGTTGAAGAAAGCAAAAGGAGTAGTTAAAGGGCATGTTTACCAAAGAAAAATAAAACAAAACAAAATATTACTAACATAAACAAAAAATCTTGATGAAATGGAACAGAATCAATCTTCACCAAAGAAAATGGATACTTCATATAGATTAATAAATTGGTACATTCACAAGCACAAAGTGCCCCAAGACAAATCAGAGGGGCCTAGCACATTTTCCAGATCACCTTGGGGCAATGGATTTAATCATGGCCCTGAAAGTAGTCCAAATTTGTAGTTTTGTATACAATTTAGGAGGAGGGGAAGGATTACAAAACTATTGATATTCTCTTACCATCTTCCTTTGTGGTGAAATTGTAAACTGTGCTTTTCCCGTCCTCATAATTTAGCGTGCACCATATCACTATGCTGTAGTTTGAGAAGGGCGTCAGCTTGTGCAGAAAGATGTGCAGTTTTCCATTATTTTCATTCAGCTCACCAAAGTAATTCTTCAAACAAACAGAAAGGAATAACATCAAAGATCAGACGGGTGCATGGTATACCAGTTGTATGCTTCTGCAGTAATTTGCCTCATGGATGGTCCATTTCCCAAACTGTTCAGAACTCAAGTTTCTCATTCATACTTGATTTACATACAAGTTACATGTACATCCCTTGACATAAATGTACACATGTAATTTTGGGCTCGAAAGTTGCCAAACACTTGGTAGAAATTATAGAAAGCAATACCGGTATATGTTTTCACACCTTCACTCGTTCATGTCAATTTTTCACCTCAGAAAGACAAATTACGGTAGGTCTCTGTTTTATATAGTATATACTGCACAGTATACAGTTGTAATCACTCTGAGACACTTATAAGTTGTACATTCATGTATGTAATTTGAAAGGGTTGACAAAAATGTGAGTAAAATGTTTTTCTTCTAGGGGTATGTAAACTTGTGGGCCCAACTGTATGCATATAGTTTACACGAACCCAACACCTTTCGTATATTCAGCAATGAAACTTTATTTGGGTCGGCATTGTTCTGGCTGTATTTTCAATGTACAGGGTAGGACACGTGACTTGCACAAAGCTCACAACAGCCTCCTACCTAAAACCCCATAGTCACTGTTCGAATTAGGAGTACACGTGTAAGTAAGGATTAGACCGTATAATATGCCTCTATATATTTAGCAGTAGCAAGTTAGATGCTAGGAAATATTTTTAATCTGGTGCATGTATTTGTAATAGAAGAACTCTTTAAGAACTTGGTGAATGATAATGTTCATGATTTTGAGTGACTGTAAAGGAATGAATGAAAAAGAAAAAAGATTATAAACTGGTAGAAGGGTCATTCCATGTCAAATCACCCAATGGTTTTAACCCGACCATTTTTTATTTTGATGAAACTTGGTGTACTTGTTGAGTGTGATCTCACAGCACCAAATCCAAAATTTTAGGTCAATCGGGTGAGGGGTTTGGGAGATATGGCCCACCAAATTTTGAGATTTTTTCAAAAATGGGGGTGGCGGCCCTATCTTTGAACCCTTGTATTTCGGGACCTAATGGGTCAATCTTCACAAAATTTGTATTGTTGGAAATGGTATTTAATTAAAGGATTCCAGATCTGCCGCCATTTTGAAAATTTGTACATGTTGGGGTACTTTGACCTCTTGACCTAAGATTTGACCTTGAAATTGACCTTGTGGATCACGTGACCTTGACAACATTTTTCATGAAATGTAATCTCTGACATGTTCACTAAAACATATAAAAGTTTCAGAGATATAATATTTTTTGTTTAGGAGCAATAAGGATTCAAAGTATCCATACTCACAGATATTCACAATAAACCCTATTATAATGTATACAATACATGCAATATGCACAGTACAACATACATGTCTTCCACATGCTTTTTTGTTCTAGGCATATCCATTCTAAATGTCAGCAGTACTTGAATAGAAATAAAATGACAAGTTCATATAGGCCTAAAGGGTTATGGCTTTGGGCCTCTGAGTCGGTTCTAGGATAATTACCCCCCTGGAAAATTAACCCCCAGGAAATGACCCCCCCCCCCCCCCCCGAGGAGAATTACCCCCCGAGGACTATCACACCCAGAGGACAATTACCCCCGGACAATTACCCCCTAGACAATTACCCCCCCCCCCCCCCCCCCCTATTCGTTAAATGGGAAGACCATCCTGATAATAAGTTGGTTTTAATCAAAGCAGATTTTCTTTTCGGGAGGTAATTATCCTTGAAGGGTAATTTTCCAGGGGGGGGGGGGGTAATTGTCCTCGGGGGGGGGGGGGACAGATTGTCCTAGGAGGTATTTTTCTGGGGTTAATTGTCCTCTGGGTGTGATAGTCCTCGGGGGTAATTGTCCTCGGGGGGGGGGGGAACATTTCCTGGGGGTTAATTTTCCAGGGGGGTAATTTTCCTAGAACCGAGTCAGAGGCCTAAAGCCATACATCCTGTTAACCCTTTAGGCCCATATGAACTTGTCATTTTATTTCTATTCAAGTACTGCTGACAGTAAGAATGGATATGACTAGAACAAAAAAGCATGTGGAAGACATGTATGTTGTACTGTGCATATTGCATGTATTGTATACATTATAATAGGGTTTATTGTGAATATCTGTGAGTATGGATACTTTGAATCCTTATTGCTCCTAAACAAAAAATATTATATCTCTGAAACTTTTATATGTTTAAGTGAACATGTCAGAGATTACATTTCATGAAAAATGTTGTCAAGGTCACGTGATCCACAAGGTCAATTTCAAGGTCAAATCTTAGGTCAAGAGGTCAAAGTACCCCAACATGTACAAAATACAAAATGGCGGCAGATTTGGAATCCTTATTGAATACCCTTTCCAACAATACAAATTTTGTGAAGATTGACCCATTAGGTCCCGAGATACAAGGGTTCAAAGGTAGGCCCGCCACCCCCATTTTTGAAAAAAGCTCAAAATTTGGTTGGCCGTATCTCCCAAACCCCTCACCCAATTGACCTAAAATTTTGGATTTGGTGCTGTGAGATCACACTCAACAAGTACACTAAGTTTTATCAAAATCAAAAATGGTCGGGTGTAGATTTTCAGATTTTTTGGGTGATTTGACATGGAATGACCCAGAAGTATTTAGGATGTATATGTGATGGAATGTCTTATATTTGCAGTATTGCCCTCCTGATATGAGCCTCTAAATTCATAGAGTTGAAACACCGATTCCAAAGTCAAAACATTATTTTGCCATAAATGATTTCAAACATTCATACATGTGAGCATTATGGGAAAATTGTACTTATTTTCATGATGTAAAGAAAAGTCTACTTATTATTCTCACCCACTGCCAAAAGACACACTGACGTGTTTAAGAGCCATTTAAGAGCAAAAAGTCTACTTATTTTCACGATGGATAGAAAAGTCTACTTATTGTCCTGATCCACTGCCAGAAGATACATCGATGTGTCTCTTAACCCTATTTAGCCCGGGGGGGGGGGGGGGGGGGGCTTCAGAAGCCCCCCCCCTCGACATTTTTCGCGATAATTTTTTAACGCAAGAAAATCTTGTACTGAAATTTTGTGACTTTTTTCTTTCGAGTCTTGCGCATCTTTTGAAAGAAATTTTTCGAAAATCGGACCTACCATTAAAAAGTCACGTGTCGTTTTGTCTTCGCATGTCAGCCCGAAAATCGCTCATTTTTGTGATTTGTGTACAAAACATATGGAAATCTCATTTTTCAAATAAAGAGATAAAATATTGGTTATTTGGTCTTGTTTATAGTTTAGGTGTTTATTTTGGGGTCAAAATAGTTGAATTATAGTTGGAAATGAAATAAAACAACAAAAACAATAAAATACATAAGTTAAAAAAACAAGGAAATACATAAGAAATTATCAAAACAATAGATAACATAAGGAATAACCCTGGTTTTTCAATTTTTTGTGTTGTATTTTTATTCCAAATGGTCTAACAAATATATGTAGTCAGAAAGAATGCTTAAATATGAATAATGTCTGATTTATGGGCAAAAATGTGAATTTTATGACGTTATTTGCATAAATTACCATAAATATGCAAATGAGTGATTTTTTCAAAAACTTGAAATTACCATAGTATTCTATACACTTCACTTGACATGTATGCAAATTTTCGCGGCGATCGGGCATTTCACGGCCGAGATCATAGGGGGGGGGCCTTAGAAGCCCCCCCCCCGGGCTATGCAGTTTCAAAATAGCCCGGGCTAAATAGAGTACCGAAGCTGTGACGTCATAAAAATCTATTTTTAGAATTTCTCAATTTTTTCTTCATATTCCGAAAGAACATCAAAAATAATGTCCAAATGTCGAAAAACCAATTGAATATGTTAAATATCGGCTGAGATATGACCATCTGAATAAATATACTCCCCATAGGAACTCAGTGTTATATGCTCTGGCTCCTAACGGTTAGGAGCCAGAGCATATAACACTGAGCTCCCATAGGACATTTATTCATTCAGATGGTCATATCTCAGCCAATACTTAACATATTCAATTGGTTTTCGACATTTGGACATTATTTTTGGTGTTCTTTCGGAATATGAAGAAAAAATTGAGAAATTATAAAAATAGATTTTTGATGACGTCACACTTCTCCACTCTATAGGGTTAAATGGGCATTCTCATTTTGTGAAGGTATATTAAATGTATGGTAACCATGCAGAATCAAGACCAAGGCCGTGTCTTATAATGAGTCGTGATTTATCCTAAATCAATCGCAAGTCATCCAATCAATCGCAAGTTTGCAGTCTCCTATCTCGTATGTCCATATAGTTGCAATTGATATCAAAGTTTACACAAACTGGTCCAATGTTATTGAAATTACCTATTCCATTGGCTTGTTATTTTAAATCTGCATTTCTTACACCCATACCAACGCAACACGTGGTTTACACAGCAAGTTCTTTCACATGAAACCAAAAACCACCATTTTTTCCCCCATTACCAAAGCTTAACTTTCACATATGTAAATGCGCCTGCTACATCATTAGACTCGTCTAGTGTGAATGTTTGGATGAATCTTAATCGCTTTCTTATGTTCATGTGGAACGAATAAACTTCAAACTTCATAATTCCCACTTCAATATCAAAATCAGGAAAAAAAGTTTGGGTACATGGCAATGTCAAGTTTTCGCACAACATTACAAAAGGTTTGTACTTAGCTTTGCAATGAAACCTGCACATAAATAAGCTGCATGTTTTTACAAGGCACTGACAGCATCATGACCAACTTCCAAACAACACAGAGCAACATGCATGTACTGCATGCCAGGCAGTAGCTAGTCTGCATGCACAAACCTTTTTAAGTCAAGGGCATAATCCTTCACAAAGTGTCTGAAATACAAGACTATGCTGACTCACTGCATGGTCTAGTCACTATAAGTAATACGCTAAGGCTCCGCGGGGGGCGCGACGTCTCCGCCAGCCTTTGTAGTCTATTGTTTTTTAATGCGATCGCCGACCCAAGTTGGTGCAGCTATCTCCTCCTGAACCCTCCCCTCGGGGTACCCGTGCCCGGTGCCGTCGTCCGCGGGAGAGTCTACTCTAGCGAATTGGCTATACTCCGCCCGAGGTCCTCCTCCGTGTCGACGTCCAGGGTGAAAACAGACGCGACATGCATAATGCATGATATGCGTGACGACAGAGATACCTCATGGATATTCAACATAACATCCGTAGACACACGACCGATGACCATCCACTCACATTAAGTTGCGTATTAAATGCACGCTGAATGGGTACGACTTACCCCGTGTTAGGTATCTTTCTATAGGATGTGCTTTGCATGTAGTAGCTGCACAAGAGATGAACGGGGCTTCCCGTCGACGTCCAAACTTAGAGACCTATTTCCATCATGATTGCCGTGATTTTTATATAGTTTTCGTGAATGGAGGTATGAAATCAAAGCTTATTTTGTGATTATTACGGCCATGTATACTCAAGTTTGATTATCATTTTCTAAAGGAAAGTTTTCACAAGAAAACCAATGGACTGACAGTTCAGTCACAAGCTGCTTTCATTCAACACACAGTGCAGCTGCGTGCTCGGGAAGCTCCAACACCGGCACCGGGCACCGCAGGCGTCCGACGCCTGCGGCGCCGGTGTTCGAGCTTGCTGGAGTTAAGCTGAAGTGTGTGTGAGTTCAGCTGAGCTCGAGTCGAAGAGATTTGACACTTTGAAATTGTTATCTGTTGGTTTGCATCATTATTGCCGCGATTTCAATATAGTTTCGTGAATAGATTTACGAAACCTGAGCTTAGAATTAGTAAAAGTATTACTAATGTCTACGTTTTTAAACGACTGTCTGATTTTCTTATGAAAATTTTACTTTGAAAAATGATTATCGAAATTCATGGTCAGAAATAATCACAATCTAGGAACTATTATTATGTTACAATTCTTGCATCAAATCAATGCATGAAAACTTAGTTATTGAACTAGAGAATTTTTTTTTTTTTTTTAAATAGGCAATTATGAAGTAGGATGTAGGAAGCCTCAAACCTTAGCCTACTAAACAAATCTCAACAAAGTGTAGGCCTATCCTTTTATGAATTAATGAAAAAGTAGCCCCAGAAAAAAGAACCCCCAAAAGTTGAAAAAGTAGCCCCCGAAAATTTTCCGAAAATTTGAAATGGAGCCCCAGAAATGAAAAACTTAATTTTTTGCCTGCGCCCCCCTCTAGAATTCTGCGGATTTCCGCGGGTCCTGAGTTGAGTGTATATATAATATAGGCGTGGGGTCTATGGGTTTCAAGGGGCCATAAACCCCCAAAAGCTCAGGGGGTTACGTTCTTCAAAGTGGGGGGGGGGGGAGAGATCAGATCGCAGCAAGTTCAGTGTATATATAATATAGGCGTGGGGTCCACGGGTTTCAAGGGGCCATAAACCCCCGAAAGCTTGGGGGTTTTAGGCGTTTAATTAGGGTCAGATGAGCATTTTTTTTAATACTTTATTTGTGGCAACTGCGGGTCACTAATTGGCGTGGGTCAATACGTAGAGTTGCGTAGTGTTGCGTACCACCTACGCTGGCCTACGTTACTATATGCTGAGGGACGGAAAGGGGTACGCAAGATGAACAAAAACAATTCAACATGTTTAATTTTTTTCGCGTACTTTAGGCATAGAAACTTGACGCAGAAAGTACGTCTTTTTACGCAACACTACGCTACATGCCTACGCAACAGTACGCTACCTTACGCCAGATTGACAAAGCAGTAAAAGCTTTCAACACAGTAAGCAACCATAAGCAAACCCGTACGCCAGCCTACGCATAACCTACGCAGGGACTTTTTTCCCATTAATACGCAGCCTAATTTCTGCGTAGTCGGTACGCCACTCTACAGAACTCTACGCAGTTCCAGTGGCTTAAAGAATAACTACCGGTACAGTTGGATTGTTTTTTTAATTTAATATAAGGCCAAATTAAAAAAAAAACATGCTTAAAGCGTCCTGTTTTTTAGAAAAATGGGAGGAGGCCCTTTTTTTTTTTTTTTTCTTTCAAAAAGGCCGCTCCGTACATTTTCCCTGACATTCAGGCTATTTTTCAAGATGGCGGCCGAGATTTTTTTTTTTTTTTTTTTAAGTCAGAAATACATTTTAGCAGTGCTTTTCATGTTTTTTTTCTTTAAAAAAAAAAAAAATAGGAGGCGGCCCCCAAAAAGGAAGCGGGCGGGGACGCTAAACATGTATATTTTGTAATGGCCTGAATGGCAAATAAAGTTCTTGGTGGTTTTAACTTAGACAGTCTTTATATATCTATTTACACCCTCCGCCCCCCTCTAGAATCCCGCGGATTTCCGCGGGTCCTAAACAAGTATATTTTTTTAATGGCTTAAATGGCAAATAAAGTTCTTGGTGGTTTTAATTTAGACAGTCTCTATATATCTATTTACACCCCCCGCCCCCCTCTAGAATCCCGCGGATTTCCGCGGGTCCAGCTAGTGCCCCCATAATAGTATAGAGCAGTATAGTATAAACAGGGATATGTGAGTTTAAACCCCTGGTATAAAAGCAGCTCTAAAGAAAGTCTCGTTCATACATGACACAATAAGGTCCTTTAGTAAACCACAGCAAAATAAATCAACAGTTATATTACACTCTGCATAATCCTTCTGTTTTCGTTTCCAAACTAGGCAAACATGTCTTATTTATACTTACATGCATTTACAAGACCAATTCCGCGTAAGTCAAACAACAAGAGATTCGTCTGTATTTCTATGGGTTAATAAAGCGAAAGTGGGGGCGCGGAAAAGGTATCTGCATTTGACTGCATACTCCCTTTATCTGTTTGTATTAAGATACAGAAGTGTGAGGCACAAAACACATATAATGTAATGTCGTTTTGTTTTGGGGCAATTTTTGATTTTTTTTTTCTTTTCCTTTGAGAGGTGGTTTACTGTACCATATGTGCAAGGCTCAGATCAAGGGTACACTTAGATTTAACACTGTGAAATTGTTCAATTATCCAAACCATGAGACCCAGAAACAAATTAGCATTTTTATATTACAAAGTATCATTCGGGGAAGCTCAAAACAAGGTTTCAGCTTCATTGAGTTCAAATTAAAGATTTTAGAGCAATTTTATGACGAAAAAAGGCCTATTTTCAGCACTTTTAATGTTACATTCAAAACATGCTCTAATTGGTTACCAGATTTTTACTAATGGGATGCAAAACTTATGATTTTTTTTCATCTTGATGTAGAATCTATGTAATAATTAACATTTCTGTTGAGTTAATTCCTAGTATTTTACTTTCTTATTCTATTTACATGTGATACAATTTTTGTGATATGTACATAACTTTGGTGTCCTGCAAATTTCAAACCTTACTAACTGAAGAATGGTGTATAAATAATTGATTTATTTACAAGCTTGCAATGTTATAATGTTTAGTTTCACTTTATCTTTGATTTCCAATCAGATCATCTCATTCTGGGTCATGGTTTTAAAAATATTTAGATGTCTGTACATGTAAATGGAAAATGTTTGGTGTCCTGCAGTTATGTACATACCAGTGCACCAGAATCTATACAAAAACATATTGTATACTTTCAAAATGACAATGTAATGGTGTATATAGGTGAATGAAGAGCACTGATAACATTGGATTCCGCATTTTAACTTGTATGTGTTATTTAATCAACAATGAATGTGGACACCGAGTTATGTACGTGACAGTTATGTACGTATTCCATGTTTTGTTTTTCCAATAAGACCACCTATATTTAGTTATTTGTCATGGTAAGGGAGTAAAAAATGTATAAGACATACACACATCTGATTTGGTGAGAAGAATATTACAAAATATTGCAGTTTGAACTTTTTCATGTCATGTACATAACTAAGACACCATTATGAAAAGACACCGAGTTATGTACGTTACTACCAATCAAAAATTTGAAATAATTATCATAAATAAATTTATTTATTCCATACAGCATGAATTGCACCCTTCTGCATTTTCATGTAAACAAACATTTATTGAATTTAAGGAACAAGAAGTTATTATTTGAATGTAAAACTACTTACTTTTGGTGTCCACAGTTATGTACGATTAAGTACAGAAATCTTACATTTCAGTCCTGTAATAGTAGTTTACAAACTATTTACACATTGCAAATTATGTTTCATTCAGGAAACACATCATTCCTTCAATTGAAGTCGTTATCAGACTAATGCAAAACCTTATCTGACAATGAGGCAAAGAGAAAGCATGTAGAGAATAAGATGTACTGTACATAACTTGGTGTCCACATTTGTTTTGGCCATATTCTAATAACTAAATTGAAAAAAGTTGATATGGCAATGGTTTTAAGTTTTGTTTACAGTATGTTTTAACATCTAATTTCCTTTGTCAGAAAAAGTAAAATTATAAGGGAAATATCAGCATGAAGTGGACACCGAGTTATGAACGTAACATTTTTGATGATGTGATATTTAGCTACTGATTGCCACTTAACGGCAATTTGTTAAGGTCTGATTTTTTAGCTATATGTTGCATAATGTTTGCAGATTACAAAAATAATGTTGCCACAGTCTATAATTGACTTTTAAAATTCACCCATTCCATAGCTACTTCAGAGACATAGTTACGTCACAGGAAGTTGCTTGTGATTGGTCAGACATTTCATGAAGCTCCAAAATGGTTCCCTCTCATAGAGAATGCTCATGGGAGGGATCTATTTGAAGCAACATGACTTAATAACCTCTGACCCATCTCGTGTATGCATACATCCATGCGTTACAACTATCCCTCTCAATACGCTATGGCCCATTCCAAGAATATATATGTTTGAAAATCAACTTGCTGCATCTTTTTAAACATTTTTGCAGTTCACACATGTAGCCAGGGTTTTTGCATTTACACCTGTAAAAAATAATTGATTTGATACTCACTCTGTTCAATGGCTGTGAATTTTTTTCAATCTAAAGTAAAGTAATTAGCAGACATTTTGAGAAATATATATTCATCGCAAATGGCAATGAATTGACCTTGTTTTTTCGTGAACTTTGGTCACACAAAAGAAGAAAATATATGTCTTTAAGAAGATGTCTACGGTACACTGAATAATAGTAGTAGTAGTAGTAGTAATAGTAGCCTAGTATAATAATAATAAC